>JADBJO010001234.1:375000-380000 GCA_016801955.1 Conus betulinus | reverse complement strand
GAGGGAGAGAGGAGACAGACAGAAAGAGACAGACAGAGAGACAGAGACAGAGAGCAGAGACAGAGAGAGAGAGAGAGAGAGAGAGAGAGAGAGAGAGAGAGAGTCTTCAAAAAACATCATGGTAAAAGTAATGGCTTTTTCTGATATGACGAATTTTGTGATTTTATTGCTATTCTTCCAGCTCTCCCCATACATACAAATGAAACTCGGACCAGTCACAGATATATAGATATATATATATATTTCAATGTAAATGAGGGATTCTTTTCGTCGTGAGATTTTCGAAAGTTCAAGGAGAGAGAAATACGTATAGAGCGTGGAGGAAAGCAAGACGTTGGAATTCCGACAGGGAGAGCCAGAGAAAACAGTCCGACGAGATGGTTGAGAAAAACTGCTGAGTGGTTAGTAGGGAAGATGGGCCCGGGGGGTGGGTGGGGGGGGGGGGGGGGGGGAGGGCAGTTCAAGGCATTCGAAACATGTGATAATACTAAATACCACATTACTATAATAAACTGCTTCTTTTGTATCCTCTTGCTGCAAATGCTTCCATTTCGTCTTCTTCAGTTTTCACACCATCGTTCACATCTCCATCATCGCCAACACAGCCGCCATATGTTGTTCTCGTCGTCGTCATCATTTCCCCCCTCCCTCTCCTCCTCAATATCATACTGTTTTTTTTCTTTTGATTTTCTTTTGCTTTCATCATACTACATATGTGATACACACACACACACACCACACACACAAGCACAACACCCAACACACACCCCACACACACACACACATTGATAAAACATGTACTCTGTCTCTAATATTCCCCCTTTTCTTATCCTTCTTTCTTTCCTGTCTCCTCTTCTTTTTTCGTCTCGATTTGTTTTCTACAACACACACACCACAACACAACAACACACGCACCACACCACACACACACAACACACACACACACATCCATCATCTAGCCCATTCCTCATGCCCCAAAAGCCTATTCCCAACCCAATGTTCGCAGCAGAATATTCTCTCGCTCTCACTCACCTCTCTCTCTCTCTCCCTCCTCTCCTCTCTCTGTCTCTCTCTCTGTCTCTCTCCTCTCCTCCTCTCCCCTCCTTCTCTCTCTCCTCTCTCTCTCCTCTCCTCTCTCTCTCTCTCTCTGTATTCTGGATAGACGCGCGGCGGATCAGTCAGAGTACTTTGCACATAAGTCAAAGATCAGAAGACGTCCGAAGATTATCCCATGATAACCCATCCCCACCTTCTCACAGCTATTGACCCCAGTTACTGCCTGGTCAAGGCTTAATGCGACACCCCCCTCACCTCAACAGTACCATCTACCACCCGTCCAGGAAAGAAAACGTCTATATGACGGTTCGAGGGTTACATGTAAAAGCTAAATACGCATTATCACCAACAGTATCCATAGTATGGTTACAATAACAACACAGGCTACGACAGTTGAAGCAGAGCGAGAGCAGAGGAGAGACAGAAAGAGAGGGAGATGAGAAGGAGGAGACGAGACGAGGAGAGCGAGGGAGAGAGAGAGAGAGAGGAGAGAGAGATGAGAGAGGGAGAGATGACGAGAGTCTGTGTGCACTGCCACATTGATTTTCATATATGTGATTTTGTATCAGCTATTGTTACAATAAGGCGGTCTACGGAACAGTCCCGAATCTCATATGAAATAATTGTCACACACACACACACACACACAACACCACACAACACACACACACACACACACAACAACACACAACAGTAGAGAGAGCGGAGAGTGAGAGAGACCGTGAAGGGGAGAGAGAGGAGAGATGAGAGGGAGGGTGAGAAGAGGGGGAGGGTGGGACGATAGAGGAGAGCGGAGGGGGGGGGAGACGGAGGGGGGGGAGGGGGGATTGGAGATGAGAGTATGAGAGAGAAGAGGGAGAGCAGAGAGAGGGAGGAGAGAGCTGGGAGAGAGAAGTGGGAGTTGAGGAGAGGGAGAGACAAGAGGAAAATGAGGAGAAGGAGCGAAGAGGAGAGATGACGAAGAGAGGAGTGACGAGAGAAGAGAGCCCGAGAGAAGGGGAAGGGTGGCGGCGGGTGAGGATGAGGAGAAGAGACGATCGAGAGAAGAGAGACGAGGGAGGGAGCGAGAGGAGGGAGGGAGGGGGAGAAGGGAGAGGGAGACCGTGTCCCCCCCCCCCCCCCCGAGGAGGACGATTGGAGGGAGAGCGCGGGGGGAGAGGTTAGGAGGAGAGAGGAGTGAGAGGAAACGAGAGGCCGCGAGACAGACTCCCTGAGAGGAGAGAGAGAGAGGAGGAGGGAGAGACTGGTTCCCCTCCCCCCGCCTCCCCCCCACCACCACACGAGCTACCCCCCCGCCCCCCCATCCTGGCCACCCACCGACGGGGGAGAGAGGAGAGATGGAGAGGAGAGAGCGAGATGCGAGAGAGAGAGGGTGGAGAAGAGAGATGAGATAGGAGAGAGGAGAGAGAGATGAGAGGGAGAAGTGTTCAAGATAGCAATCTAACTCGCACAGACCAGTTAGGTATGATGATAAAGCATTCGGTGTGGCCCCGCCAACGGGACTCTAGACCACCAGCTTGCAAAGCTGCAAACATAAAGGTGCATGGTGTTCGCTGCATTTAACTGCATTTGTAAAACAGTGCTGGATAAAGCATTTTTCATATGGAACGTATAAGAGAGAGAGAGGCAGAGAGAGAGAGAGAGAGAGAGAGATGAGAGAGGGAGAGAGAGAGAGAGAGATGCCCTCTTTCCTTCCTCATCTAGCCCACTCCTACTGCCCAAGTACCTTCTCTGACCCTAACTTTTACTCTCAACAATCTCAACTCTCAATCTCTCTCTCTCCTCCTCTCTCTCTCTCTCTCTCTCCTGTGGGTGTGTGGTGTGTGTGTGTGTGTGTGTGTGTGGTGTGTGTGTGTGTGTGTCTCCCTCTCTCACTCTTTCTCTGTTTTGCTGATAGAGGGCACCACGGATAAGTGTGACTCATTTGCATAAGTCGAAGATCAAAAGACGTCAGTCAGGTCCCTGATGATTACCGCCATCCCTACCTCTCAGCCCACTGACCCATCTTACCGCTGGCCAAGGCAAATGCGACCCCCCCCTCCTTCCCTTCCCCCGCTTCATCCCCACCACCACCCATCTCAAAAATGAAAATGTCCATATGCAAAGTGATTATGTATACGAGCTGAAACACTAAATTATCACCAACATCATTGATAGCAGGCTCACATGACACACACACTACGAGAGAGAGAGAGAGATGAGAGGAGGTGAGAGAGAGGGGAGAGAGAGAGAGACGAGAGAGAGAGAGAGAGAGAGAGAGAGAGGGAGAGAGAGAGAGGAGAGAGAGAGGAGAGAGAGAGAGCTTGCGTGCTGCCGCAAACAGACACAGCGAATTTATATATTGATTTTCTTACCAGATTCTGATATTTGTTGGAATACAGTGCCTGTGGAACAGTCCCGCATCTTCTAGGCCAAATCGTGGTTAGAAGAGAGAGAGAGAGAGAGAGAGAGAGAGAGAGGAGAGAGAGAGAGAGAGACAGGACAGAGGAGACAGACAGACAGACAGGACAGACAGACAGACAGACTGTGAGTAGGTATGCGCCAAGATGGAATATAAATCGCATCAGACCAGCTTAGCATGAAAGTATCTCTTTGTTCCCCGTCACAATCCCCTCCCTCTTCACCATCTCTCTCTCTCTCTCTCTCTCTCTCTCTCTCTCTCTCTCTCTCTCTCTTCAACAACAGACCAGGAGGTTTGGGGATGTTTGTGGACAGACTAACGATCACACTGGAACATATGAAGTGCACTACATCTGGTGAAAAGCTGCAAAGTTCTAAACTATGTTAACAGATACACGGTGTTTGCTGTATTCAAATGCATTGTAATAGGTACTGGAGAAAGCTTTCTCCACATAAAACGTATGAGAGAAAGACAGAGAGGAGAGAGGAGAGAGGAGAGGAGAGAGGGAGAGAGGAGAGAGAGAGAGAGGAGGAGAGAGAGAGAGAGAGAGACACACACACAACACACACACACACACACACACACACACACACACACACACACACACACAACACCCTATGTCTCTCTCCCTTTCTGTCTCTCTTTTCCCCTCTCACTCTCTCTACCTATTTACGTCTCTCTCTCTCTCTCTCTCTCTGTTTCTGTCTGTCTGTCTGCCTCTCTCTCTCTCTGTCCTCTCTCTCTCTCTCTCTCTCTCTCTCTCTCTCTCTCTCTCTCTCTCTCTCTCTCTCTCTCTCAGCACAGAGGCAGAAATGTCCTCTTCCTTCCTCATATATACTACTACAACTTCCAAAACACGTTTCCCGAACAAACTTTTTTCGACATCCTACTCTCTCTCTCTCTCTCTCTCTCTCTCTCTCTCTCTCTCTCTCTCTCTCTCTCCCTCTCTCTCTCTCTCTCTCACCCCCCCCCCCCCCCGGGTCTCTCTGTACTGCTGATCGACGCGCGCCGGATAAGTGCGACTAATTTGCATAAGTCAAAGATCAGAAGATGTCAGACAGGTCCCATGATAACCCCAACCTCACCCCACGCAGCGTTGACCCCATTTTCCGGCTGGTCAAGGCAAACGCGAACCCCTCCCTCCCTTTTTCCCCTCTCTCTCCCGCCACCACCGGCCTAGGATAAAAAAAAAATCATATGCCACGTGATTACGTGTACGAGCTAAGCACGTAACTATCACTAACATCATCAATGGTAAAGTCCACGGAAGACACGCTCTGAGAGAGAGAGAGAGAGAGAGAGAGAGAGAGGAGAGAGAGAGAGAGAGAGAGAGAGAGAGAGAGGGGGGGGGGGGGGGGGGGGGATTGCGTGCTACCGCCAGTAGAAACGGCAATTTCATATATTGATTTTCTTATCAGGTTTTTGTTAGAATCCCGCACCTATGGAGTGGTACCGCATTCACTATGTCAAGGTACGCGTCTGGAAGAAAACTTAAATCGCATCAGACCGGCTTAGGATGAAAAAAAAAATCTGTTTGTCCCCC
>JADBJO010001234.1:365000-367500 GCA_016801955.1 Conus betulinus | reverse complement strand
CTGATCAAATAAAAAGGGAAAAATATAGAAATAAAGGACAAACGAAAGTCCAACAGCAACTCGTCTGATTATATAAGAGAGGCTTTTAGGTCATGAATTGAAGAAAAAAGAAAAAAAAAAGAAACTGAAAAAGGACGGAAAAGAAGAAAACAGCAACAACATCAAAGGCAAGAGAAATAAAGAAAGTAAATTTGTATCCTTTTTCCCGTTTAGCAGGGCTAATGAAGATGGGCATGCAGAGCACTAAGAAGAGGATTTGCCACGGTGTGTGCAAGGAAGGCCCATCGCACACAGCTCCGCTCCTTGCCTCACAAAAAGAAAAGAAACCAAACGCACATTACTGCACTTCCTCGGAGTCAGAGAAGGCGAGTTCCCCCCAGGAATAAAGAAATCCATCTGCGCCCTTTCAGTGACAGTCCTCATGACTGCCCACACCCACACCTTCAATACGGCCTCTCCCCAGGCATGGACACGGCAGGCCAACAACATTCATTCACAACAGTGAACACGGAGGACGAACAAACAGTCACTCACCTCTTCGAACTGGATGCAGAATTTGGAATTGGGTGAACGATCAAAACCACAGAATGATGATGCCTGGGAAAGACCAAACAGGTCGAAGCGCGTTGTTTGTTTTGTGATTCATTTGTTCTTTCGTTTTGCGTCGCCATGAATTTATTTTTTGCTCTCCTACCAGTTTTTGCCTGCAGTCACCTCACTTTGAAACCTATGGATTTACAGTTGGTTCATTAACTTTATGTTGTGGGCTGAGAAACCTGTAGAAAAGAATAAAAAGACAGCGACCGGAGCGATTTGGCTTGTATGGAAATGCAGGACCTAACAAAGCCTATAGCATAAACAACTTTTGTTCAGCTATCGAGCAGTCTTCTATCGATCTCAGAACCAGGAATGGACTCATGGTTCGAGGGAAGGAGGGCTAAATGAGGAAATAAATGAATACATACATACATAACCAAACAAATATACAGATAAACAAACAAACAAAAACCAAAAAAAAAAACCAAACAAACAAAAATGAATGCAAGAGAAGAAGAGACGAGAAGAAGAAGAAACATGACGAGAAGGAAGAAGAACAAGAGGAGAAAAGAGGAGGAAAAGAAGAAGAAGAAGCAGAAGAAGAAAGAAAGAGAAGAGAGAGAAGAAAAAGAAGAGAGCACTTAGAGAAAGTAAGAACCAGCGAAGGAGAAGAAGAAAAGAACAGAAGAGAAAAAAGAGAAGGGAAAGGAATGAGAAGAGACAAGTACGAAAGAGAAGTCCAGAAGAAGAGAAGAAGAAGAAAAGAAAGACAGAAACGACAGAGAAGAAGAAAGAAGAAAGGAATGGAAAAGAGAACCAGTTAGACAGAAGAAGAAAGAAAAAGAGAAATACAAGAAAGAAAAAGAAAAGGAAGAAGAGAAAGAAAGAGAGAGAAAAAGAAGAAAAGAGAAGAAAAGAAAGAAGAGAGACAAAGAATGGAAGAAAGCAACAGTAAGAAGAGAGAAGAAAAGAAGGAAAGAGAGAAAAGAAAAGGATGAAAGAAGAAGAAGAAAGAAGAAGAAGAGAAGAAGAAGAAAGCGAGAAGAGAGAGGAAGAAGAAGAAGACAGAAGACCAGAAGAATGAAGTTGAGAAGAAAAAAGAACAAGAAGGCGAAGAAAGAAGAGAGAAGAAGAAATAAGAGAAAGAAGAAGAAGAAGAGAAGAAGAAGAAAGTTACAAACCGAGAGGAAAAACGGAGAAGGGGGAGAAAAGAAACAGACAGAAGACGGACGGACAAACGACAAGAAGAGTAGGAGAAAGAGGAAAGACAGGGAGTGTAAGGCAAGAGATAGAGATAGGCAGGACAGACAGACAGACAGGCCAGGGGGGGGGGGAAACGGACAGAAGAAGAAGAAGAAACAAAAATCAGAGGAAGGAGACGAGAAGAGAAGAGAAGACGGAGAAGAGAGAAAAAAATACAGAAGAAACGAGAAACAGAGAACAAAAAGAAGAGGATGAAGAGGAAAATAAACTGGAAGGAGAGGCGGCGAAAGAAGAGGATAAAGGAGAAGGCGAAGAATAAGAGAAGGGGAAGAAGGGGGGAAGAAGAAGGGAAGAAGAGGAATAAAAATGACGTGAAGGGGAAGAAAAACTGACAAGTAAGGGGAGTTAAGACAGGGAAGTGTAAGCAAGCATTAGAGATAAGGGCAGACAGACAGACAGACAGGCAGACGGACGGACAGAGAGAGAGAGAGACAGAGAGAGACTGAGAGAGAGAAGAGAGAGTGTGTGAGGCGGGGGGGGGGGGGGGGGGGGGGGGGGGGGGGGAAGGGAAGGCGTGGAGAAAGAGAGACCTAGTCGGAGAAAAATACAGACACTTATGGGAAATGAACTTCAAAACCAGACAAACAGGCAGCCTGATACCGCGAAGTCCGTAAGGACCAGTGTCACATACAATGTCTGTTGTGTACATTAAGGCTTGTAATTAAGTGTGGTGTGTGTGTGTGTGTGTGTGTTGTGTGTG
>JADBJO010001234.1:352500-357500 GCA_016801955.1 Conus betulinus | reverse complement strand
GTGTATCTCCAATCTGATGATTTTGCCACACCCCATTTTGATTGAAGACAAAGCTTAGTGTCTGATGCTCAGAAAGTCATACCATGATTATCATTTGTTTACAGTTCAATAGCTCATTATCCGTTACTTTGTTTTTTTTCTTTTTAGATGCTTTCTCGTTTTGGAGTGAATGAACTCCCTGATTTGGTCGATCAACTCATTGTTTGTGTTATTCTTATTGCTATTGTTGTTATCATTGTTATTGTTTTTATCTTATTACAAGTTCTCTGTCCTTCTATTGACAATATTTGCTGTAGTTAACTCACTAAAACACAAAACAGCGTATTACTGAATGGACTCTTCAAAGAAAATACCTCATTCTGTGTTAAGGAATACATCTGATACATAAAAGAATTATACAGTGGAAATGGTTTATACGATTTTTCACTGGGATGTACTCCAACAGCGCATATGATATACATAAAAAATGAATGCGATATATATCAACACAGTAAAAACAAAACAAAAACAAAGGAAATGTAGACGACATGTATCTTTACCTTCACATACGGTTGATAACTAGCTACGGATATGACACTGGTTAGCATCAAGAATCTCTTATACTTGTACGTTTTAGTATGCTTTACATAAGTTTGAAAAATGCCCCCCCCCCCCCCCCACTCCCCGTCCCTCCCCGCTCAATGGTTAAAAAACGTCCCTTAGAAACATTTCAATAATGGTTGTCTTCCCTCTTGTAATCCAGTCCCTCTAACACTGTGGTTGTTTCACCGCAAGAGAACCGGAATGAAGAAGAGATGTGGTGATGACATTTTGGCAGTATTCACAATGTCAATCGATATCCACCCAGCGTCTTGTTGTCTGGCCTTTTTGAACCTCACACAAAACAGTCTGATTCCTCTGTCTGGCCAGCAGTGGATCTTGTAACACCTGCCCAGGGGAAAATAACTTACGAGAGAGAGAGAGAGAGAGAGAGAGAAGAGAGAGAGAGAGAGGAGAGAGAGAGAGAGAGAGGTCCTTGAAATATAAACTATCAAGCTTGGAGTGGTCATGATGAAAGCTATACAGTTCAATCCTGTCTGTTTGTTTGTCTGTCTGTCTATCTGTCTGTCTCTGTCTGTCTGTCTGTCTGCCTTTCTCACCTGCCCTGTATAGTGACCGCCGTTTCCATGGAAACAACACTAAAACCAATTGTAGTTTCCTGGGATGCCGCATCCCATTCACCTCCATCCAGGCAGTGAATGAAGTTGTAGAGGCAGTGTCCTCCGCTGTCCAGAACATGAGATAGGGTATGCAGCAGGCAGCTTCATTTTTTTTTTTTTTTCAGGGAAGGAGAAAGTACGCTTAACATAGTGGGTATACGTATATATGTCTGTCTGTCTGTCTGTCTGTCTGTCTATCTATCTATCTCTATCTATCTATCTATCTCTACACACACACACAAACACACACCACACACACACACACACACATATATATATAATATATATATATATATTATATATATATATATACATGGAGAGAGAGAGAGAGAGAGAGAGAGAGAGGAGAGAGAGAGAGAGAGAGAGAGAGAGCGAGGAGAGAGAGAGAGAGAGAGGAGAGAGAGAGTTTGGTTTGAGAGATGGTGGGTTTGGTTTGAGAGATGGTGGGTTGGGCCATGGTGGAATCTATAGACGTCTTGAGATTTAGAAAGTGTGAGCAATCCCATTTAGTGTAGATTGTGAGCAGATCAGTCTGATGATTGTTTTTATTTACCATCTTCTTTTGATCGATGGCGAAGCACTAAATTGCGAGCCCAGAAAGTCATATCATTCCATATATTCGCTGGTTAGTTGCTCATGATATGTTTTTGCATAGTGAGGCGGTTTTCTGATTTCAAAGTGAGTAGTCTCTCGATTTAGTTGAGTAATTCATGGTTTATTTTGTTGTTGTGATTGTTGTTCCAATTTTGAGAGACGTTTTCTCGAATGTACATCAACTCTGTCTCTTTCCATTCTCTTTTTGCCTTTTGTGAGGGAGTATTTGCGTTCTTCTTTCCTTGACAGTCAATCCTTCGTCTGTTTCTCCTTCATTTTATTCACAGCATTTATCGTTGTTCACTCAGTAAGAACTAAAAGCACTTCGTTACATTGACTCGTTTCCGTGACACGAAAAGGGAAAAATGGCACCCCCACCTCGCTTCTCTCTCGTTCTCTCTATTTATCTCCATCGGAAGATACCCCCATAACACATATAATATATACAAATGAATACAATGTACAAAACTTAACCACAAAGAGAAAAGCGAAGTAAATGCAAATGGCGTGTCACGTAACTTTGAGAAGTATTCTGTAATCAGCTGTGGACGTGGTACCAACTATCTTTAGGCACGGCGTAGACGTGTAGGTATAGTGTGGGCTCCTTTGAAGCTTGACAATGGCCCCCGTGTCTTATAAAGATTCATCACGGACATTTCAAACGGCTGTTTTCTTGTCATCCGATCCTCCTGGCACAGTGTGTTATTGTTCGCAAGACAACTGGATTGAAGGAAACATGTGGTGATGATATTTTTTTTTTTAGCAATGTTCACATGTCAGTCGATATGCGTCCAGGGGCTTGTGTCTGGCGTTTTTCAACTTCGCACGAAACAGTCTGATTCCTCTGTTTAGCCAGCTGTGGATCTTGTCACTTGCCCAGGGAATATGACTTACTTTGCAGGATAGAGAGGAGAGAGAGAGAGAGAGAGAGAGAGAGAGAGAGATAGAGAGAGAGAGAGAGAGAGAGAGAGAGAAGAGAGGAGAGAGAGAGAGAGAGAGAGAGAATCCTGAATATGGTACACTGGTACAGTAATTGCAACTTTTTTTTTTTAAAAAACGTATTTTGTGATCTATTTCATGATCTAACAGAACTCTCCTGAAGATAAATTTATATGGACGATAACAGACATACAACTTCTAATGAAACGAAGTATCAGTTTAAAATTTTTCAAGTGTTAAGTGAGAAAAAAAAGCATATGAAGAACCTGGAAGAGACGCAGACAGCAAAATTTTGCGAAATAAAACACAGAGAATTAGAGAGACGGATAGATGAGATAGGATGTTGTGAGATAGAGGGAGTTGAGGATCAGTTCAAGATTTAACACATTTAGGATTATGGCTAGTATAACATCACTCTTCTGCCGATACTTAACCATTGAATGTGTTTCCTAATTTCATACGTTCGTCTTCTTTGATTCTCTAAAGTGTCGCCATGACACCATCACTGCTGCCACCATCACCATCATCGTCACCAGCTTCATTCCCTGCAATATCATCTTAATGATTGTTGTTAACATCATCATTATCATGCTCCTTTTCTTGTTTCAGCACCATTATTTAATTAATCGTTCTTATTTCTATCTTCTTATTTCTATATCTTCTTCCCCCCCCTCTCTCTCTCTCTCTCTCTCTCCCTCTCTCTCACCTCACCTATATTGACTATTTATTCTCTCTCTCATTTCAATCTCATCTCATTTCTGTTCACTATAAACAGACACAGATATACGCAGCACATGCATATACTTATACAGACAGACACACATGCACACAGAACGACACACACACACACACACACACACACACACCACACACACACACACCACACACACACAAAGGTAGCATCTTCTTCCCTGTGTGGGTGGAACAAGAGAGAGAGAGACGACCAACACCCAGTCATTGTGCGTGCTGGTGAACAGGGAGATTGTGAGCTGAGACGGGTTTGTTTGAAGAGAGAGAGAGGTAGAGAGAGAGAGAGAGAGAGAGAGAGAGAGAGAGAGAGAGAGAGAGAGAGAGAGAGAGAGAGAGAGATGAGAGAGAGAGCAGAAAGTATACTGTAGTCACAATCACTGGTGGCTGTATTATCAATATGTCAGGTCGTCAGGTTTGTTTTCATCATCAGAACCCATCATTTTTGTTTTGTTTTTGTGATTTTCTTTCATCCTCCTCCTCCTCCTCCTCCTCCTCATCATCATCATCGTCATCATCATCATCATCATCATCATTACCATCTTCTATTTTTCCACTCTCCCCTTGTCCCCCCCATCCCACACCCCTTCCCTCTATCACAACACTCACCCACTTACTGACTGTCTATGACAAACTGTCTCCCCGACACAACACACACACACACACACCACACACACACACACACACACACACACACACTCTCTCTCTCTCTCTCTCTCTCTATTCTGTTATGAGAGAGAGATACAGAAAGAGAGAGATGCGCCTTGATCAAGACTTAAATCAAACTGAGGAGGAGGAGGTGGTGGAGAAGGAGGAGGAAGGAGGAGGAGGAGGAGGAGGAGGATGGCGGAGAAGAAGAAGATGATGATGATGAAGAAGAAAAACTCAACAACAGCAACAAAAGATGATGATGTCACATTTTTTTAAACAATGAACTAAAATTGCAGATGAAAGCAGAATATCCTGAATCAAATTATAACAAATGTAACAGACACTGTGACACAGTTCCATCTAAGATATGACTACATAAAGTGCTGGGGAAAAGGCACTAAAACTTACTGGCAACTGAAACGCGTGCAGACACACACACACACACACACACACACACACACACACACACACACACACACTCACACACACACACACACAACACAAGCACGCACGCACGCACACACACACGCACGCACGCACGCACGCACACACACACACACACACACACACACACACACACACACACACACACACACACACACACACCACTCTCTCTCTGCCTTACGTAATGATCATGTCTATGGAAACAGCATGAAAAGCGTTTGAAGTTTTCTAGAACGCCCGTGTCCTCCTCCTTCCCGACAGTGCATCAAGTTATAGAGGCAGTGCCCTTTGCTGTCCAGAACATGAGACAGGGTGTGCAGCAGGCAATCATCTCGGTTATCTCCAGGGGGAGGGAACTGGAGGAGAGAAGACGCTTGACACAGTGCAGATCCTCTGATCATAAAACAAAAGAAAGAAAAACGAAGA
>JADBJO010001234.1:345000-347500 GCA_016801955.1 Conus betulinus | reverse complement strand
CGATGCTTTAAAGCACAGATTTGCACCTAGAAATATGCGTGCTGTGTACATAACAGACTGTACAAACTGATGTCACAGTAGACAAAATGTCTACCTTCATTCACATAATTTTGTAGAACTGACTTTTCTTTCTTTCTTTTTTCTTCTTTCTTTTTCTTTCTTTCTTTTCTTTCTATCTTTGTCTCTATGTCTCTATCTATCTATCTATCTATCTATCTATCTATCCTGGTAGTGTTAGTAGAGTGAGTGAACTTATTTTTAAATGACAGGTTTGATCGTTTCATTTTAAGTGTGTTTCATTTAATAAACCTGAAAAAGCCCCGGTAAAGTGTATGTAAGAATATATGGATATATGTGTGTGTGTGTGTGTAATAATCATATATAAACCTTTGTTAATATTCATGACAGGCAAATGACGACCATCCTTGAAGGTACACTGGGCTGCATTCTCCTCTTTTCCCCCCTAGTGAGTTTTGTCCTGTTTCTCTCTTACATTATGTTGCCGTGGAACTGTAAAATTTAAAGTTTCTTAAAGTGAGATGGGGGCGGGGGGGGGGGGGGGGGGGGGGGGGGGGGGGGGCGGGGGGGGGGGGGGGGGGGGGGGGGGGGGGGGGGGGGGGGGGGGGACGGGGGGGAGGGGGCTATATGTGTTGTGTTAATTTCTTTCCATAAGATTGAAACATTTTTTTTAAGTAGTCAATATAATTGCCTTGTCATAGTACACACACACACACACACACACACACACACACACACACACACACACACACACACACAAACAAAACACACACACACACACACACACACACACACACACACACACACACACACACACACACACACACACACACACACACAAACACACACATACACACAAACACCACACTACACACACACACACACACACACACACACACACACACACACACACACACACACACACACACGAAACACATGCGCGCGCGGGGGTGATGGACAGACAGACAGACAGACAGACAGACAGACAGACAGACAGACACACACACACACACACACACACACACATACATACACACGCGCGCGCGCGCGCGCGCGCGCGCGCGCACTCGCCTACTCTCACACACATCTGCTCCACAGTACGACCGCTGTTTCCATGGAAATACCATAAAAACTGGTTGTAGTTTCCTAGGACGCCGTGACCTCCTCCTTCCAGGCAGTGAATCAAGTTGTGGAGGCAGTGCCCTTTGCTGTCCTGGTCAAGAGACTGGGTGTGCAGCAGCAGGCAATCTTCATCTCGGTTATCTCCAGGGGGAACTGGAGGAGAGAAGATGCTTGACATAATACAGCCACACGCTCTGGAAGAAAAAAGACATCCCTCTCCCTCTATGCAACAGGAATATCGTTCGCAAAACAGAGAAAAATAAATACAAGAAACAACTGACAACAAGAACAACAGGAAAGACGACAACAACAACGACAACAAAATAGCGTTGGCGGCGGGTTACGATTAGGGTTTTGAGGATGTAAGGGATATTTTTATTCCTCGCCCCCCCCCCCCCCCCCCCCCCCCCCCCCCCACTCCCCCATTTCACTCCCTTCTCCAGTTTCCTCCTCCTCCTCCTCCTCCCTTTTTTCCCTCTCCTCCTTTTTTCCCTCTTTGTCACCACACTTTCCATCCTCCCATGTATAATTCATACGTTCTTTTCTTTTTGATCGTGTGCATGTGCACAAGGAAAGAAACTGGATCGTAGCAGCGGGTTAAGCGTTTGGTTTACAAGGATGTGAGCTCTCCACCCCCTTCTCCCCTGATCACATTTCCATCCCCTGCAACAACCAGTGTCCCATCAGTCCTGTTCCTCTTTTCATTGACCTTCACTCTCGCTCCCGTTTCCCCTCCCTCCACTCATGTATAATTCATGAATCATTTTCTTTTTCAGCGCAGCGGTAAAAATGTACAAGAAAAGTATTTGGAAGTACTGCTGTCCTCTAATACTGTTCTTCTTTTTTTCACTCCCCAAATATGCATATTTTTCTCTTGTATTAAATCCCGTTCTGATTTCTGTCCTTGTTTGGGTTGAGCTGGATAGTAATAAACACAGAAATGCAAGAGGTTCATCCATTTTGTCTTAACTATATGAACAGTTAAAAATGTGTTCTGAAAGAGTACACGGATAGTTGGTGCCACAAAGACATAGTTTCCGCTACTTGTGATTCTGGGGACGTTGGTTCCAGAGATGGCCGTTGATAGCTGTTGTGAGAAGAAAAAACAAAGAAACAAAACAAAACAAAACAAAACAAAACAAAACCGTGCAAAATAACATGCAGCAAATAGAAATGGGATACAACGCGATGCTATGCAATGAAAAAATGCAATATAATTGTGATGCGAAATAACCCAATGCAATACACTACAATGGACATGAACAAATGCAATAAAATGCAATACAACACAACACCATACAGTGAAAGAAAGATCAATACATTACAACACAATCGAAAAGAATGCAATACAATGGAACAT
>JADBJO010001234.1:322500-340000 GCA_016801955.1 Conus betulinus | reverse complement strand
AATCATTTGGAGTTCGTATACCGACACCAAGATATTTGTCAGTACAAATAAATGAGCATCCTTTTATTAATTAAAAAGCTTTATCCAAACCTCTTCATTCTGCATCATATAACAAAACAGCCTGTGTTTTATGTATCAAACAGTTTCAACAAAAGCTTTAAGGTATCACGCTTGTTAAGTTTACATATTATGTTAACGGCAGCGCGATTCTTTTAATTTGCTAAGTCATGGCATGGATAACTAGAACTTTGTTTTTTGAAGAAATATATAATCCTCGGTGACATTTAGAGGTCAAAGCATTCATCTGTCTTTGGCTGCCAAATATCCATCCTTTCTGAAGAAGACAACCTGATCTTATATTCATTTTAACATTAAGATGTAACTGAGATGTGTTCATTATTAAGCTGTGTCTTTTACTATTTCAGACAACACGAAAATAACATCAGATATAAAAACAATTCATTGTACTGTCAAAGGATTTCCATGCTTACCCCTTTTACTTTATTTCAATGGCAACCTCATTAACACATAGCGGGAAAAAGAATAGAGCTGCAAACGTCACCTTGTTTGACACTTTTCTGTACAGTTAGTGCAGCGCATAACCCCACAATGAACTCGTACTATTACAATATCGTATATGCTTTTCTGCACACCTCAAAGTGCACCTTTCATGCCGTTTTAAGTGAAATTGGCCACAGGAACTTCCTTGAAATGGAGTCAAACTCTTATTCAGAATCTAGAAAGCATGCATACATCTTCATGTTCGATATCAATTCATTCAGAATAGCTGCTGATAACGTCAACATATTGATATTCAAAGAAAAATAAAAAGCCTGATATTCTCCAAAGATATTATTTAGACCATCACATTCCTGCAGTTTGGAATTTAACGTAGAATTCAATAGCTCACCGCTTATTTTAGACAGGAAAATATATCTGAAACAATCTGTGTCAAGAGTAATAAGGTATAAGTGTGTGTGTGTGTGTGTGTGTGTGTGTGTGTGTGTGTGTGTGTGTGTGTGTGTGTGTGTGTGTGTGTGTGTGTGCGTGCGTGCGTGCGTGCGTGCGTGCGTGCGTGTGTGTGTGTGTGTGTGTGTGTGTGTGTGTGTGTGTGTGTGTGTGTGTGTGTGTGTGTGTGCTTGCACGTGTGTGTGTGTGTGTGTGTGTGTGTGTGTGTGTGTGTGTGTGTGTCTGTGTCTGTGCGCGCGCGTGTAAGAGAGAGAGAGAGAGAGAGAGAGAGAGAGAGAGAGAGAGAGAGAGAGATTGAGAGGTGTGTGTGTGTGTGGCGGCGGGGTGCTGGTGATCGTTTCCCTGTCAGAATCACTCTTTTCTCAGTAATAAACTGTGTGGGTTTATTTTCTCTTTACTATACCCAATGGCCACATAAGTTAGTGACGCAAGGGTTCATGTTTTGTTCAGAGTGCTTCTCTGCCCTTGCCTGCCTTTCCTCTCTCTCTCTCTCTCTCTCTCTCTCTCTCTCTCTCTCATCTACACACACACACACACACACACACACACACACACACACACACACACACACACACACACACACACACACACACGTGATCAATGGCTTCATTTTGCAGGCTGCCACAAATCTGGTTTGAGCGGATTTCTTGAACTCCGCCTTTTTCCCTTTCTTTCCTCTCTCCCCTACTTTCTCTTTCATTTTTTAAATTTCATTTATGTCTTTCTCTTTCTCTCTTCCTTTGGCTCTCTCACTGTTTGTTTCTATTCTGTTCCCTCCCTTGGTGTTTATTCTTTGTCACGTTACGGAGGGAAGTTCTAGGCTTTACAACAGTCGATCAGAGAACGACTACAGAGACGTTACATTAAATCCCTCGTACACTCTTGTTGAAAACACAACATTACAGTCGTGCAAAATATACAATGAAAGTAACCCTTTGGTTAACTAGAGCACAGAACTATATTGGCAAATCTGTGTTGCCTATAGCTTATTTTAACTCTCTTTTTCTATAATCCGAGGGCTGTTTAAGACTCGCAGGACCCCTTCGCAACCTGTAGTTGTTGCAACATTCTTAGGGGTCGATGATGTCAGTGTACCCAACTATTTGATTTATGAACAACTGCCGCATATAACATTTTACCCCTTGCCAAATGCGCGATTCACACACACACACACACACACACACACACACACACACACACACACACACACACACACACACACACACACGCACGCACACACACACACACACACACACACACACACACACACACACACACACACACACACACCTTTCGTTTCATAACACAAAATTGATAATCTATCACTCAATATGAATGGAAAGGATAAAGCATGAGGCACGTACTCATCAGGCTATTGAAGATTTTTTGACGAAATTTGAAACGCTGTTATGACAAAAAAAGTAATTTCGACTGAATCATACGACATAATCCCACTTTCTTGCATTGAACTCTATGTACGAAAAATCTGTTTTGTTTTTAAAACATTGTTTCCATTAGACTGAGTCTAAAACACTTACACATTGTGACTGCATCCATGAAATGATAACAGACTGCCAGACCCCATAACTGACTGGAAAACCTGCCATGGTGACGCACGTTAAGCTGCATCATTAAGTTCTGGAGTTTTGCAGCTAATGGTGACCAGGTTGGAGGCTTGGCCAATAGAACTAGTGTGTACACAACACAGATAAAAAGTGATACAGCGAGTACTTGAAAGGGAAACAGATTATTCAGGTGAAAGCAAATAGTAACACGAAGCTATAAAGATAACCCAGTTGCATTTAAATATTGTATAAGGGAAACTGACATTCATAAAGGCAGTTGATAATTGTTGAATTTCATAATTGTATTGTTCCGACGAAGAAAAGACTGAAACAGAGACAGTATGTGACAGAAAAAAAGCCAAAAGAAAAGGAGCACTGAAAATAAGCATTTTGTGCACTGCTTTGTGTGTTGAATTGCACTTCGAGTAATTTTGGTTCATTGATTTTAACGGTTTTATACGATTGAATAACGCGATCTCGGTTCCGTTTGTGAAGAACATCAGACCCAAAGCACGTGAATTCAGATCACACAAACACTTTGCAAAAAAGGAGAGAAATGTTTATCTTGTTTTGCATGCAGAATGGGGAACAGGAAGAAAATGGTAAAGAAAGACAGCGTGAATATAACGTGATTGGATGGACCAGTATTGTGCTGAAGGAAAAAAAAATCTCTCTCTCTCTCTCTCTCTCTCTCTCTCTCTCTCTCTCTCTCTCTCTCTCTCTCTCTCTCTCCCTCCCTCCCTCCTCTAGTTCAAAACAAACACATTCTGTAAGAACTGTGAAAATCACAAATTAATATTAACATACGCAAGAAAGAACAATATCATCGTCGTTTTACCAGTACTTCTTTTCCCAGCAGGCAAGCAGGCATCTCAGGCTTCGTCCATATATGACACTCTGTCTATCCGTCTGTCTTCCTGTCTCACAAAACATACAAGCAATACAAACACAGACAATTCAAGCTATCAGAGCTGTAAATGAGTCTTGACGATGGCAAAAAGCACAACAACGTTCTCGAAACTCCCTCCCCACTCCTTCCTGGCCTGAACAGCAAATATTCCAAGCCACACATTTATCACGTCACAGTGTAATCTTTGGCGCCACAAGCGAAAGGTGGTGGGAACCTGTCTGTCTGGTGCTGTTGGTTTTAGAGAGAGGGGTCGATAGCTCTTCACAAGTGGCCGCTTCTGGTTAGAACGGCCCTTAAAAGCACACCCTCCTTTTTTTCTCTCTGATAGTTGGTGGTACAACTTAGGGATCTTCACAGCACTTTACAGTTGATGCTGAGGAAAATAGAGATCTTCGTTTTCCATCGCCTGCAGTATATAGGGAGGAGAGTGTATGTGCAAGAAGACTGGCATGAAGAAATGTGATTGGGAGTGAGCAATTGCTGGAGGACTCAGGAAAAGAAAAAAAATTACTCTAACACTGTCTGTTCCTGAAAAAAAAAAAAGAAAAAGCAAGCATGGAAACCTATGAATCTGAAATGCAGGTTAACACGCACAGGAACGTAAAGTACACACTCATTATTATCACTTTGCAGCCTCCCAACCTTAATGCTTTGTTGAATTACATACTCTGGGTTTGAAAGTGTAATAACAGCAAGCAGGAGTTTAAGGAGGAAAATAGATACTGGATCACAAGGCGGTCAAATAAAGAAAACGAAGTCAAATAAAACTATGTCGAGCTTCAAACCATTCATGTAGTGAATTTCCAGGCAGCCAAACGAAAGTAAAAAGTAAACGAAACAGTAATGAGTTTAAATCAACTGATCCTTTTCCGGCAATAAAATAAAGAAAACGAAAAGAAGTAAGTGACTGCATACATAAAAATGACTTAGCAAGATTTACAGAAATGGGTAGACATAAAGAGGGACAAAAAGGATGGACAGAGGAAGCTAAAGTGTACATATTACAGCCTTCAATCATGCTACACGAGAATTATTGGTCTCCTCTCTCAGTTAAAAGTAAAAGGTACCGAAAACAACATAAATCAATAAGTACTATCAGAAAGCAAAAAAAAGACAATCAAGCCATCCGTCACTATGAAGCTGACATGGCAAGACTTTGGAGGACACAAAGAGGTATGTGGACATTCACTCATCACATCCTCTTTTTCAGCCTGTTTCTCCCAACTACCCAGCCCTGCCCACTGTCTCTTCATCCTGTCTGTGTTGTTTTCATTGTGAAAGAGAACTGTTGTTAGCCTGCACTCGTTCCCTTCACTGCTTGTTTATCCTCGTTGGTTGCTTGCATTTCGTGGTCCTGGCTGTACAAGACTCATGTATTGTCACTTCTGCATACTTTGATTTGTTTCATTCATTTACTGTCCACGTTGTCCCAAATTCTTTATTCTCCGTCTCTCTCTCTCTCTCTCTGTGTGTCTCTGTCTCTCTCCCTGTCTGTCTCTGTCTCTGCATCTGTCTCTATGTCTCTGTCTTGCTGTCTCTTTTTTGTTGTCTATGTGTGTCTCCTCTCTCTCTCCCCCTTTTTTCTCTTTCCATATGTCTCACACGATGTGTGTGTGTGTGTGTGTGTGTGTGTGTGTGTGTGTGTGTGTGTGTGTGTGTGTGTGTGTGTGTTTGTGTGTGTGCGTGCTTCCGTGCGTGTGCGCGCATGGGCAGGTGTGTGTGTGTTTGTGAATATACATAAAATAGGTATCACACAATTATGTTACCTATCCAAATGGCAAATTATTATCAACAATTACGGGAAAGAACAACAGTTCTAAGCCCTTCTTTACATTTCTTTCTGAAGTAAAAAAAAGTGCTAATTTGTCTTGTCATAGTATAATCTTTGGCACCACACGCGAAAAAAAAAAGTGAAGTGAACCTGTCTGGCGGTATTGGTTCCAGAGAAGGAAAGAGATAGGCTGGAAGAAGAGGGGAGGGTTCGGGGGGGCAGATGGCTCCACAGTCATAATACCGGACTCAAACGTTTCCGCTTTGCAGTGGGTCATACGAGTCTCGGAGTTGTATGTGCTGCGTTTGTTTTTGAGGAAGAAGGAGATGCGAAATATTTCCTTTTAATTGAGTGAGTGTGTGTGTGTGTGTGTGTGTGTGTGTGTGTGTGTGTGTGTGTGTGTGTGTGTGTGTGTGTGAGAGAGAGAGAGAGAGAGAGAGAGAGAGAGAGAGAGAGAGAGAGAGAGAGAGAGAGAGTGATGATGTAGATAAGAAACTGATGCAGCGAGATAATACTGAGTGTGAAAGTATCTGTGGAACACACACACACACACACACACACACACACACACACACACACACACACACACACGTTCTGTCTAATATAACTTGTAGTGAACAGACTTTATACTAAAGAACTACTACACAGACGCACACATGCCATCGATGGCTTCATTTTATGGTGTAGAATGAAAGGATTGCTTGTACACAGCTTTTTTCTGTTTTCCTTCTTTTCTTTCTTTCTTTCTGACTTTCTGTTTTTTCGTCTTGTGTTTCTTTCCTCTTTCGTATATATATTTGTCACTTTTTTTTTGTAATGTATTCCGATGGCTTTGTTTGTTCTGTTTTGTTTTGTTTGTTTACATCTGGTAACAGTTTGTTATGTTTTTTTTCATTTTCATTTTAACATTCCTTTCTCTCCTAATCGTTTTTTTTTCTCATTTTTTTAAACACCTATCCGGCTTTTGTCGGTGCGCAATAAAATAGATAAGAACAACTTAACATGGGAAAATTGCAAATGAGAATTAACATGTTTAGGAAAGGACAACACCACCTTTACTGTATTTGTTTCAGGGCTTCTCCTTCCTAGCAAACATTCCAAACTCTAATCTATCCGGACACAGTATTTCAGTCTCCACAAACGAAAGGCAGAGACAGCCAAACGGGCTAGTGGCACACTGGCTCCAGAGATGGAGGTTAATGGTCTCAGCTGAAGACTCAGCAGTTGGTTTTGAGCTTTCTTTCTGTCAGGTGATATGAGGCTTTACAACCGTCAAGAACGACCAGAGGGATATTGGGCTGTTATCTCCCACCCTCTTCCCCCGTACAATTCTGTGAAGCGTAAGGGACCTTGGTTTTGTATGCAATGGAAATCGACTAGTAGCTCACTAGAATACAGGAATTAACCGTAGATGAGATTTGTTCACCGTAGTTTTCTGTTCTTTTTCCTCGAAACTACTTTCCATAGTATCAGTAAATTGGCTAGACCTGTCCTCCACTGCCTGAGATTGTTGCAAAGATGTCTAGATATCAAAGATGTTGGTGTACTCACCAATCTTATTTGTAAACAGCAAAAACTGTGTAACACTTGGAAAATCTATAAAGAAAATGTTATGCCTCCTCACATAGATATAATTATCCACTGTTATACATCAATGGAAGAGTTTAAACATAAACGTTGCATTCAGTGTGGTATTAAATGTTTTAAGTCGGTTAGTATCCTAGTCCTATTGTGTATAAAGGTAAAAAAAACCCATTTGTACTAAATGATTTTGCTCGCTCTAATCTCGTTTTCGTTAAACATACACTCTATAGTGATAAAGTCATTCTGTTTCCATAAAGTACGACTGAAATTGTAAATCGTAATGACATCCATTCTATGATAAGGGAAAAACGGGATATTTTCTATACAGCTGGTCCCCAAGGCTGATGGGAGCATCTGCGGTGCCAGCACACGTTAAAACTGCATCGTTTTGCTGCTGCCGGTGACAGACTCGGAGTCCTGGATGAAAGAACTAGGATATACATAAAACTGATAAAAAAGGGCAAAGAAAAACTGAAAGGTAAACAAGGTACACAGCTGAAACGAAATCACGCTGAAAAACAAGCGTTTCTGTGCCCGTAATTTGTGGATTAGTTTGTACTTGGTGTAATTTTGATTCACTAATTGGCATAATTATAAACTGTAAACACGGGGGAACTTGATTAGTTTTATAAGGTGACATCAGAAAGAATGCACGTGAATTCAGTTTGTGACATATGTTTTTGCTTTAGATGCTGTGAAGAATGGAGCCAGATCTTTGTCTTCTCTCGTCCATAGTGTGGAGAATTGGAAGAAAATCGTAAATAATTACTAAATATGGAGAGAAGTGACTCTCTCTCTCTCTCTCTCTTCTCTCTCTCTCTCTCTCTCTCTCTCTCTCTCTCTCTCTCTCTCTCTCTCTCTGTGTGTGTGTGTGTGTGTGTGTGTGTGTGTGTGTGTGTGTGTGTGTGTGTGTGTGTGTGTGTGTGTGATAGCACAAAAACAGACAATGAGAACTATTTGACATAGGAAATAAAAGTCACCCTGTACACGGAAGGACAACACCCTGGTTGCCTTACTGGTACGTGTTATTTCCCATCCCCTTCCTCTCAAGCAGACCTCCCATACCTCATTATTGTCTGTCTGTCTGTCTGTCTGCCTGTCTGTCCCTCCATTCTTTCCCCCCCCCCTTCCTCCCTCCCTCTCTCTCACAATACACAGAACACACAGACAACACAAGCACAGACAATTCAACACATCAGAATTCTAAACGAGTCTCGACAATGGCGAGGAGGCACAACTTTCTCTGTAACTCCCTCCCCACCTCTCTTGGCCAGCAAATATTCCAAACAACACATTCGCCACATCACAGTATAATCTTTGGCACACCACGAGGGAAAGGTGGCGTAGCCTGTCTGTCTGGTGCTACTGGTTTCAGGGAAGGGGGTCGATGGCTGTACAGAAGTGGCCACTGCTGGAGATAAACAACCCTGAAAAGCACACACCCATTTTTGTTCCTTTCTGACAGTTGGTGGTACAGGCTAAGGAGCTTTATGACACAGTGCCTTTCCTGTTGAGACAAAAAAGAGGTTTTTTCGTTTTCCATCGTCTGCAGTGTAGAAAGGAGGAGGGCGTATGGGCACGAAGACTGATGTGGAGAGAGGTGACTGGGTGTGAGGATTGGTACAGAGCTCAAGAAAATAAAAGTGATTCACTCCATCTCTGTGCTTGACAGTATACAACTAGGCAATGAGACATATGAAACTGCAAATATAATGTTAATACGTACATGAAATGTTAAACATACTGTCATCATTACCACTCCTCATGCCTCTTAATGTCATTCATTTGTTGGATTATGCATTATGAGTCTGAAGGTGGTATGATGACAGCAAGAAAGAGTGTAAAGAGGGAAAAGAAACCGTATTGAGTTTCAAATTATGCATATCAAAATGGGAAATATGGGAAAATGTATACTAGTTTTGCAGGCAGCCAAAAGGAAAAGGAAAAAAAGAAACAGTACTGAGCCTTAACCCATTGATAATATTGTCTGTGCTTGTGTTGTCTGTGTGTTCTGTGTATTGTGAGAGAGAGGGAGGGAGGAAGGGGGGGGGAAGGGAAGATAGAGAAACGAAACAATAGGAACCAAAGAATGGCACAGATTTACTATGTGAAACAGCCGCGAGATTAATGGAAATGGCTGGACATATTGGTAGAGGCAAATGAGAGATAGAAAGAGGAAACTTTTGTGTAAATATTACAGCCTTCAATCACACCACACAAGAAGTAATTGTCTTCTTAAGCTAGGAAAATAAAGGAAAAAAAAATGGTGTAGAAGAATGAATACTATTGGAAAGCAAACACAGACACACAAGCTGCTTGCCACTATGACATCGACATGGCAAGGATTCAGACAGCACAAAGGGAAATATTAACATTACACAATAACATCCTCTTTCTCCCCCCCCTCTCTCTCACTATCAACCTAGGCCTGCCCATTGTCTCCAGGTCCTTGCTTAGTCATTTTCTTGGTGAAATAGAACTGTTGTTTGCCTGCTTTCGTTTTCTTTCACTGCACTGCTTGATTATCCTTGTTGGTTTGCATGTTTTACCTGTCCTGGCTACAGAAAACTAACATGTTTTTACTTCTGTGTTGTTTGTTGTGCTTCTTCTTTGTTTCATTCGTGCCCAGTTACCCCCTGTTCGTATTTCTCTCTGTCTGTCTGTCTGTCTGTCTGTCTGTCTGTCTCTCTCTCTCTCTCTCTCTCTCTCTCTCTCTCTCTCTCTCTCTCTCTCTCTCTCAAAATCCAGAACCAGAACACAGACAGAACAAACACAGCCAATGAGAACTACGGAAATAGCAAATGAATACTAGCATGGGCAACAAGGAATAACACTGTCCTCTTCATCTAAGCAGACACCTCAGCATCCTTCTACGTCTATCCGTCTGTCTGTCTATCTACTTCTCTATTTCTCTCATAATAGACAGAACACATATACAACACACACAGACAACTTAGGCCATCAAAATTGCAAATGATTCATGGCACGAAAGCACAATAACTTTCTTAATAGGTTCCTCCCTATCCCTTTCTGGCCAGTAAATATTCCAAGCAACTCAATTATCACGTCACAGTATAATCTTTGGCACCACGAGGGAAAAGTGGCGGAGCCTGTCTGTGTGGGTGCTATTGGTTTTAGAGAGGGAGGTCGATGGCTCTACAGAAGCGGTCACTACTGGTTGAAATGGCCCTTGAAAGCACACACACATTTCCTTTCTTCCTGACAGTTGATGGTATGGTTTTTAAAGAACTACAGCATGTTGCAATTGCTGCTAAAAAAAATATGGTGCAATAGCTGCTGAGAAAAAAAGGAGATCTTCGTTTTCCATCATCGGCATTTTACAGGTAGGAGGAGGACACAAACTAAACTTGTTAAATTACTAATCAAATGTTGACAAACAATTTTCTATCTGAATTTGTCTTTGCCTTCCTTTCCAAGTACACAATCGAAACTGTAATTGATCTTATCATGGTATACCAAAGTGAAGTGAGAGCACATCCTATGGTACTGGTTGCAAAGATACTAGCGGACGACAGTGGGTGTGGAGTGGGAGTGCGTGAGTGATGGTTGTATGCTAGTGTCATAAAAGTAGACCCCTTTTGTGTCTGATAGTTGCTGTTACACGTTCAAGAGCTTTAGAAAGTGGAGAATTTATTTTTGAGGTAAAAATGTGATTGAAAACTGCAGTGTGGAGAAGAGCGAGAGAAACAGAGAGAGAGAGAGAGAGAGAGAGAGAGAGAGAGAGAGAGAGAGAGAGAGAGAGAGAATGAGAGAGAGACAGACAGACAGACAGATAACCAGACAGACAGACAGGCAGACAGGCAGGCAGGCATCGGGTAGACTGACAGACAGACAGACATGCAGACACACAGACAGGCAGGCAGACACATTCCCGATCAAAACCTTCACACTCAGGCACTTCTCTCCATGTCATTTTTTTTTGTTACACCATTCCACTTCCCTATTCCCCTCCTTTCCCCACAGTGCAGATAATGGGAGCAATGATTTCAGTCTCAGTGTCCTCAGCAACAAGGCAGCCTGTTATAAAGCCCCTGACCTCACACCCACAGCTGTCAGAGAAGAAAAGCTGGCTCCTTTATTCGAAGGCCTGTATAGTCCAGTAGCAGCCACTTCGGTAGGGACATCGACCCTCATCTCTCCAACCAATAGCCCCAGACAGAGAGGCTCCAAGCGTCTTTTGCTTGTGGTCCGACAGTTACACTGAGACATTGTGAAGCTGCACCATGGAATATTGGCTTCTCTGGTAGAGAGATAACGACAGAAGCAGAAGACAGTCTTGAAGTTATCAGAAAACATTTTACTGCTTGTTTATTATTATGAAGAGTTGATTTCAGAAAATGTTTACTGTGAGCAGTTGAAATGCTACCAATTTAAAAAAAAAATCAAGAAAAGACAAATGGAACTGCCACCAACAAAATTAATTTTATTTAACGCTTTGAAAAGCTCCTAAATCTGTTAACATTGCAGAGATGTAAAAGAAATCATCCTCACGTCTCCCGTACCTCCAAGCTTCAATTCTTTGTTGAATTCTATATTCTAGTTTTTTTAAGGATAAGGACTGCAAGCAAAAGTCTAAACAGGAATATAAGGACTGGTTACCAGGTGGTCAAGTGAAAGAAATTGAAGAAACAGTAACAAGTGCGACCAACTGATATTCTCAGGAGATGTAAAAAGAAAATAAGTAATGGCAAGCAGTTAGTTCTTCATTCATTATGAAATTTGGGAGGTGCTGGCAGAGGGACAGAAAAAAGGATGCAAAAGTTCACAGTCTAAGCTATCAGTGACAGCAAACAAAACGGCTGATCTTCTGCAGTCAGTATAATGAAAAAAAGATAAATCTTCGAAGACAAATATATACTATGGGAAAGCAAATGCCAACAATCAGTATGAGGTTGATTTAGCAAGACTGCAGAAAAAGCAAAAGGAGATGTTAGCATTTACACTTTAGCATCTTTTTTTTTTTAACCCTGACTCTCTCCGGTATCATCATGGGCCTACCACCTGCCTCTACCTCCATGCTAAGCGATTTTCATAGTAACAGAGAACTTTGTTTGCCTGAAATAGTTTTCGCCTACATCTGATTCATTCTCGTTGTTAAAGCTGGTTGTCCCGGTCGAAGACCAATGCGTGGATACCTCTGTATTGTAATTTGCTTGTTTGGTCCATCTTCAGGCCTAGCAATTACGAATTTATGATTGTGTTCAAATTAGTCTTTTTCCATCTTGATGTTACCAATGACAAGAAGGGACAACTGTATTGTTGTCCAAGGCCTTCTTTGCCAATTCCGCCGCAACAAAATAACCGAAGCCACAATTTATATGAACATGGTATTATCTGTGGCACCAACGTAAAACATAGAGTTAGCCTGTCTGGTGGTGTTAGTTCCAGAGAAGGGATAGGAGCATGCTAGAAGGGAAGGTGGATGGCTCCATCCACGTGACATAACAACATACACATCCTTTCTCTCTGACAGCTGGTAGTACGAGTTTGACACTGCATTTGAATTTGAGACAAAGGACGATATCGCTTGACTAATATTTGTTGACTGTCTAAGTGTGGAGAGAGAGAGAGAGAGAGAGAGAGAGAGAGAGAGAGAGAGAGAGAGAGAGAGAGAGAGGGAGAGGGAGGGAGAGGGAGATAATGTTGATAAAGAATTGACGTGGATAAATGAGACTGAGACTGTGAATGTTTTGTTGACGACATTAAAAATAAACTGTCCGCCTTCTCTCTCTCTCTCTCTCTTTCTCTGTCTCTGTCTCCCTCTCTCTCTCTCTCTCTCTCCCCCCCCCCCCTGCCCTGCTCTCTCTCTCTCTGATCTTATGAAATATGTAGACGGACCAACAGAAACAATATATGTAACGAATATTAACATTATCAGAAAAGGATAAAATAAACATCATTGCTTGTCTCAGCCATTGTCTCCCAAGCAAAAATGGATGACTCCATCCTCGGCAGTCTCTATGTCTGTCTCTCTGTTTATACACAATTCATTCTCTCTCTCTCTCTCTCTCTCTCTCTCTCTCTCTCTCTCTCTCTCTCTCTCTCTCTCTCTCTCTCTCTCTCTCTCTCTCTCTCTCTCTCTCTCTCTCTCTCTCTCTCTCTCTCTCTCGCTCGCTCGCTTGCTAGCCCACTTGCCTGGACGCTCTGACAATACATATCACGTGCAGACTAAACAAATGCAGACAATCCAAACCATCAACATTGCAAATGAACCTCAACAATGCCAAAATACACAACAACTTTTTCAATTACTCCCCCTACCTATCCCCGACCTTCTCCTTTCCATGAGAAAGGAGGAACATTTCAAGCCTGAAATTCATCACGTCTCAGTATTATCCTTGGCACCACAGATGAAAAGTGGAGGGAGCCTGTATGTCTGATCATCGGTTTTAAAGAGGGGGATTGATGGCTCCACACCACAAGTTGCTGCTGCTGTTATAACAATCCCTACATAATACACTCATATTTTTTCTTTTCTCTGACAGCTGGTGGTATATGTTGAGGAGCTATACAACATGTTGCAATGGCTACTGAGAAAATAGAGATTGGAATCTTAGCCATCCGATGTCTGCAGGACGGGATGGAAGGACTCTGCACGAAGAATAGTGTGTAAAGTAGTTAAGTGAGCGCAAAGGAATTGGAGGAATACTCAATAGATGTCACAATCTTTCTGTCTTTGAGGGTACATGAAACAATCGAAACAAACGACAAAATCCCTTAAACCTGCACATGAATACTAACATTCGTATGGAATGAGGGAATCATTCTCATCCTAATCATCGCTCCCACCTCCCAATCTCAGACTTTAATTAAATTAAACATTCTGAGTTCGAAGATGTAATGACCAGAAGCAAAAGTTTAAGTAGGAAAATACACAATGAATGACTTAGCCAGCAAAGCAAAGGAACAAATTGCAAAACAGTACTGAGCCTCGAAGAACTGGCCTTTTTTATTTAAGACAAAAAGCCCCAAAGTATTGAGAGAAAATACGTTCAAGCAACAATTTCCTACTACCATTAAAAACGACACAGCAAGACTTTTATTGAAATTAAGGGAGGTTGTAGAAGATGGAAAGGAAGGATGAAAAGAAGGTATTAAACTGCGCTCACTGTCAACACATACTCACTCGCCATTGCTTTTTTCTTCTGGCAAAAATTTACAAACAAATAAACGAAAGAAGATGAATAAGTTATATCAAAGAAATAAGTGCAAGCTAACATGTCCTCATTCATAATGAAAGTGAATGCAATTGATACAGTTAGATTCATGTGATAATGTTGACTGAGAAACACGAAAACCAAATGGTGCATGACAGAAAACAAGCCAAAATGAAACAAACGCTTTTTGTGCACCTACTTTGCGTGTTCAGTTGTACTTTGGATAATTTTGATTCAATAATTTGGATCATTTTAAAACATGAAAAGAGGGAACTCAATTACGTTTGTCAGTCAACATCTGATTGATTGTAAATGAATTCGTATTGTGGAAAATATGTTGCCATTGTCGCTACCAAAGAGTAGTGAAAAATCTCTGTTTTTTATTATGTGTAGGACGAGGAGTGGGAAGAAAATGTTAAGAATGACATGGATGTAATTGTACTGATGCCGAAGGTCAAACAGTAAAACTCTCTCTCTCTCTCTCCCCTCCCCCCCCCCCCACTGTATCTCTCTCTCTCTCTCTCTCCCCTCTCTCCCCCCCTCCCCCCCCTGTATCTCTCTCTCTCTCTCTCTCTCTCTCTCTCCTTCTCTCTCTCTCTCTCTCTCTCTCTCTCTCTCTCTCTCTCTCTCTCTCTCGTGTGCATAGCTGAATATACATAGAACAAACACAGTCAATGGGAACTACTGGAGTAGCGAATGAGTTTGAACATCTGCAAGAAAGGAACGTCAAGAAAGGACCTTTGTTGTTTCACCAGCCTTTTCCTTCCAAGCAGAGATCTCAGACTCTGCATACAACTGTCTGTCTGTCTGTCTTTCTATCTGTCTGCCTGTTTGCCTGTCTCTATCATTACAGACCGAACACAGAGACAATACAAACGTAGTCAATTAAAAATTCAAGCGACGAAAACTGCTAATAAATCTCGACGAAGACGAGACAGCACAGTAACTTTATCAACTCCCTCACCATCCCTTGCTGCCAGCAAATATTTCCAAGTCACACATTTGTCACGTCACAGTGTAATCTCTGGCACCACAAGGGAAAGATGGTGGAAGCCTGTCTGACTGGTGCTTTCGCCTTTAGAGGGTGGAGTCAAGTCAAGTGGCCGGTACTAGCCACGATGGCCCTTGAAAGCACGCGCTCACTGTTTTCCCTCTGACAGTTGGTGGTACTGGTTAAGGAGCTTTGCAACACGTTGCCATTGCAGTTGAGGAAAGAAATGAGATGCTCGTTTTTTCCCCCCCCGTCATCTCCAGTACGAAGGAGGAGGATATCTCTCTGTCTCTGTGAGTGAGTGTAGGTGTAAGAAGACGGACAGGTAGAGAAGGACTGGGTGTGAGAAACAAGTCGAGAACTCGAGAAAAAAATAAAAAAAATGACTCATACTATCCTTGTCTGGTCATGTCAGATTAAATAAAAAAACAGATGAACAAGCAATGAACACTCTGTAGTAATTGCGAATGATTACACACACACATATACAAGAAAGATAAACATAAATGCTCTCTTGATTGCAACTGCTCATATCTTTATCCACACGCATTTGTACAAATTATACAATCTGAGTTGACAGCATGCAGTAGTTTAAAAAGGGAAATATATGCTGGATTACAAAGCAGCCAAATGAAAGAAACAAAGCAAAGAATCAGTATTGAGTCTTACACACCACTGTCATTAGATAGAACACACACGGTAATAACCGTCATTCGCTATGAAAGTGACTTAGTAGAATATAAGGAAATGGGTGGAAGCGCTGATGGAAGGCCATAACAGATATTATATATATACAATGCTGGACACTTAAGTAGTGGGGAAAACAAGTGCAGGTTAACAATTCTTCCATCAATGTAGTAATGACTTTAATAGTTCTTCCCTCATTACAGTAATAACTTCGCAAAGATTTGTTACATAAAACAAGTTGGGGGAAAATATTATGAATATGAAAACCCTTCGATAGTTGAATTATAGAGCCCTTACAAAGCTTCTCGAAGACAAATCTATATACACTGTTTGTTTCTAGCATTTATATGCTGCTTGTATCTATATACACTGCTCGTTTCTAGGATTTATACACTGCTTGTTTCTAAGATTTATACACTGCTTGTTTCTAAGATTTTCGTCCGTTAGATCGGACTCGTCACGAAAACGCGGTTGAGCGCGTCTGTGCTCTTTGGCTTCAAATAGAGACACACCACAGTTCATAATTCTGTGGTGTTTTCACCACCAAAGGGTTCAGAAAAGAATGCAGCAGCACCCCAAAAGCAGCCAGTGAAAGGTAGTAAACAAAAGAAAACAAAGTGCGGAGAGGAAAAAAGTTGCTCAAAAACTATGAATATTATGCAAACAGTATAAAATGTAGGGGACTATCTTTGAGCCTGTGCTTGAGGTTCGATTTAAAGATGCAAGGGAGATCAACAGATGTAGAACAGTCTGAGCGGTCAGCTCTGATGTTCAATAACCCACGCATTGTCAGCGACTAAGAATTGTGCAGAACAACCTTTACTTGGAGGATCTCCTAAGAGATGCACTCACCCACTGATTGACCAAACAATATAATGCTGAACAATTTAATAGTGGAGAAAACAAGTACATGTTAAATATATATATATATATATATATATATATATATATATATATATATACATACATACATACATACATATATACATATACATACATATACAGAGAGAGAGAGAGAGAGAGAGAGAGAGAGAGAGAGAGAGAGAGAGAGAGAGGAGAAGTGTAAATGTAACAGCTTTCAATCATACCACACAAGAACTGTTGGCCTTCTTCGGTCAGAAGAAAACGTAGATGAAGAAAACACTTTTGGAAAGCAAATACCGATAACGAAGCCATCATTCACTGTGAAAGTGAAGTAGTGATGATTCAGAGAACACCAAGGGAGATATTGATATTGACAGATCATCGTGCTCTTTGTCATCGCTTCTCTCCGCACTATCAACCCAGCCCTACCCACTGTCTATTGATCTTGGTCATTTTCATAGTGAAAGAGAACCGCTGCTTGCCTGCAGTTGTTTTCTTTCAAAGCGGATTCATCCCCGCTGTTGTTGGTTTTTAATTCTCTTGGCTAACGAAGACTGACATGTGACTACCTCTGTGTTCTTTTGCTTGTAACCTCTCTCTCTCTCTCTCTCTGACCGTGTACAGATGTAGACAGAGCAAAAGACAAGATGTACTGAAATAGCAAATAAATATACCGAACATTTGTTCTTGAGAGTAGCTGTAATTTGGCAAACTAGATCTGCCCATCGTGTAACTACAGCAATGGGTTCATTTCACAAAAAAAAAGGTTTGCAGTCTTAGTATAATGAAGAAAAAAAAACCGCTTTGGCTTACATGTTCATCCCCAGCCCTGTGGACAATAAACTATGACGTCACTTGTGGGGCTGACTGGGTTCTTCTGTAAAAAGAGTTAAAACGATTACATTTAAAACTAGGCCACGATCACCGTTTAGTAGGTCTCTATGGCTATTCCTGTCCCAGGAGTAACAAAAACTAAGTTAG
>JADBJO010001234.1:277500-312500 GCA_016801955.1 Conus betulinus | reverse complement strand
GAATTAAATATCCGGAGTTTCAAAGCGTACTCACTGAAAGCATAAGTTTAAATAGGAATATACATATTGAATAACCTGGTCGCTAAACGAAAGGAGCAAATTTAAAGTGCAGTATTGAGTCTCTACGAATTGGCCTTCTTTATGTAAGACCAAAAAACAGTGTTGGGGAAAAAACAAGTTCAAGTAAAAAAAATTCCTCATTCCTATGAAACTCTGGACGAAAATAACCTAGAGAAGCTTTTTGTGGAAGGGGAGATGGATTTCAAAGACAGAAATAACGGACAAAAGGATGGTATATAACGAGGGCTCGCTGACACACGTACTGACCATTGTCTTTTCTCATAGAGTTGAAAAACAGACAAACAGACAGGCAAACAAACGAAGATGATTAAAGTCATGTTTAGAAAGTAAAAGCGAATTAATCCCTTAGTCGCCATGAAAATGGCTCCGTTAAGAGTTAGAAAAAGTGATGGGGAATGTTAACATTTACACTTTAACATCCTCCTTGTTTACCTGTTTTCTTTACACTATCACTCTAGCTCTTCTTCCCTTTTTCTCTGAATCCTTGCTAAGTCACTTTTATAGTTACAGAGCACTGCTTTTTGCCTGCACTTATTTCTCTTCCACTTCTCGTTTTATCCACGTTTGCATTTTTTTTCTTTGTCGTGGCTTTCGAAGACTAATTTGTCGTTACTTTTGTGTTCTTATCAGTTTGTTTTGTTCGTTTGCCGGCCCAGTAATCCCCGATTTATTTTGGGTTGAAACTTTCGGAGTTCTCTCTCTCTCTCTCTCTCTCTCTCTCTCTCTCTCTCTCTCTCTCTCTCTCTCTCTCTGTGTGTGTGTGTGTGTGTGTGTGTGTGTGTGTGTGTGTGTGTGTGTGTGTGTGTTGTGTGTGTGTGTGTGCGTGCGTGCGTGCGTGCGTTCGGAGTTCTGTGTGTGTGTGTGTGTGTGTGTGTGCGGCGTGCGTGCGTGCGTGCGTGCGTGCGTGCGTGCGTGCGTGCATGCGTGCGTGTGTGCGTGTGTGCGTGTGTGTGTGTGTGTGTGGTGTGTGTGTGTGTGTGTGTGTGTGCCAATAGTGCATAAAACAAACAGACGAACGAGAGACAGACAGGCTAACCTTTCCAAAATACACATGAGAGCAAACAAAGACAGGAAAGGATAACAAACTCTTTTCCCAATCTTTCTTTGCCCATTCATAACAAGTAAATAGTTCACATCCTGATCCATCTTGTCACAGACCCAACAGCATAAAAACAGAATGCGAGTCTGTCTGGTAGTACTGGTTCCAGAAATTGGAGAGGATGACAGGTCGCGGAGGGGAGGGGGGTAGGGGGGGGGGGTAGAGCTGGATGGCGTAATAGCTTTTTTCTATCTAATAAGTGAGTGGTTCTAGTTCAAATGCGTTCGATTTTGCTTTAAACAAGACGAGATTGGAATGCACTTCTTTGAGTGTATGCAATGTGGACAGAGAGAGAGAGAGAGAGAGAGAGAGAGAGAGAGAGAGAGAGAGAGAGAGAGAGAGAGAGAGAGAGAGACAGACAGACAGACAGAACAGACAGAGGTGAGCATTTGTTTATCAAGTATGGGACACAGCCCTGTCTGCAGCTGAAAGGGCTGGGCATTGTAGGAGGTGGGGCTGGCGCTGGCGGTTGAAGTTAAAAGATCAAGATACTGAAGATAACGTTCAATGCACAACACACACACACACACACACACACACACACACACACACACACACACAACACACACACACACACACACACACACACACACACACACCAGACTCACACACACACACACACACACACACACACACACACACACACACACACACACACACACACACACACACACACACACACACATCGCCTACTGTAGTCTATGATACTTTTCACAAATACCTTATGCAGCTGAGCTCAATATAACAGTCTGTGTTTGGATGCTTTATGCGCATAGATGCATAAATTCTTCTCAGAACTCTTTTTTTTAATGGTGAGATATACGGAACTGCCATGAATTTGCATAAAATCCACACGGAATACATTCTCGTCACGTGTCTTCTAGAGCAGTGTAAAGACACGGGTTATGAATTTCATCATAATTTGCATTTTTACATTATAGACATGTCAAATAATCTTCAGAAGCTGTTATATATTGATGACAGTGTATTGGAGCATCAGAGTCACCGAATGTGAACATCGTCAAAGTGTTTTCGTTCTCCAAAATATCAAGTTGCAGATGTATTTTGTAAATCCTCATTGCATTGCAAGTTTTATTAAACGAAAGTTCACCACATTGATAAATTTGCTCGCGACAATTTTTGCCATGCGTTAGAGAGATATTGACTGGGAAAGGGATACGGATAATTTATTCACAAATTGCCACTTAGAGAGAGAGAGAGAGAGAGAGAGAGAGAGAGAGAGAGAGAGAGAGAGAGAGAGAGAGAGAGAGAGAGAGAGATTTCAATGTTGTCCACCAACACTTTCACACTCAGTTTCATCTATTCACATCAATTCCTTATTCATATTCTATGTCTGTCTGTCATTTCTCTGTGCTCGATGACACAAAACAAACAGACAACAAACACAGACAATCAAAACCATTATGTCAACAATAGCAACAAAACACAACTTTTTCAGTTACTCCCTTCCCATCCATCTCTGCCACGCAAACATTCCTGGTTCGAAATGTAACAATATATGCACTTTTTGGCTCTACAAGCGAAAGATGGAAGGAGTTGTCTCTCTGGTGCTGCTGGTTTTAGAGAGAAGGGGGGGTGGGTGAGGTGGAGATGGGGAAGGCTCTACACGAAGAGCAGCTACTCGTTGTAGCGGCCCTTAAAATAACACACCCATATTTTTTTTCCTCTCTGACAGTTCGGTACACGTTGAAGAGCTGTACAACACGTTGTAATTGCTGCTGAGAAAAATGCAGTGTATGTGTGTGTGTGTGTGTGGGGGGGGGGGGGGGGGGGGGGGGGTGGAGGGAGGCGTGGTGCAAATAGGATGACAAACGAAGTATGAAATTAGTGAAGAATTCGAAAGACAAAGTGATCCCTCTGAGTCTTTGCCTCTGTCTATCTGTATTTGATTGTAAACTAAACAGAAGGCTAGTGATAACTGAATTGAACACGAACAAGAAACGACGCAGCCATTCTCACCATAATCACTCCTTGCACCTCCTAACTTCAGTCCTTTTGTCGAATTAAATGTTCTGGGTTTGAAGGGTAGCGACTGGAAGCAGGAATTCATAACAGTAAAATGCATATTCGTTGACAAGACCATCAAACAAAGGGAACAATTTACAAAGAAACGCAGTATCGAACCTTGATGTATTCATCTTTTTTTGTCAGTCGAGAAAAAAAGTCTGAAAACAAGTAAGTGTATGAGAAAACCAAGTTCATATAAACAATTTCGTATTCTTCATAGAAATGATTTTGCAAGACCCTACGGACCGGGAGGGAAGAGGGACAGATGGGATAAAAGACAGTGTTAACATGCAGTATTAAAGTACTCACTAACAGTGCATGGAGGCTATCAGTTTTCCTTTCACAAAAGAACCAAAAAGATAATGAATAAATAACCTGAAAAAGTGCAGGCAAACACACCTTCAACTACTATGGATATGACTATGCCATGAGGTGGGTGTTCATGAATATACACATACTCTTATTAGCCACCTCTCCAAATTATGTCCTGCTCTCCACACACTTTTTAAAAAATGACTGCTGAGACATTTTCATGCCAACAGATGACTACTGTTCGTAGTTGTTTCGTTTTACCCGCGTCTCATTTAAAATCGTTGTTTACCTAGCTCAGTGAAACTGATTTTTCGTTACTTTTTGTCCCTACGTGGTTTGTTTCGTTCATTTGCCAGTTCAGTAATTGCAGGTTTATTTTCGTGTGCTCTCTCTCTCTCCCTCTCTCTCTCTCTCTCTCTCTCTGATCTCTCATAGTACAAAAACAGAGGATAAATCACAAGTTTTAATACGTAAAACAGAGGATAAATCACAAGCTAAATTTGTCAAATTTTAGACCAAAGTCAACAATAACAGGTAGCGGAAAAAATCTTACCTGAATTTGTCTTTACCTTTCATCCCAAGTACACAATCCAGACCCAAATTTACCTGTCAGAGAGGAAAAGCTGGCTGTCTTATTTATTTTATGGGCCTGTATAGCAGCCACTTAGGTGGGGGCAACGACCCCGATCACTGGAACCAATGGTATCAGTCAGACAGTCTTTCGCTTTGCTGGGGTTCCACAGATTTTACGGTGACATTATGAAACGAGAACACAGAATGGAAACATCTCTCATGGATATAAGACACAAGGAGTCTTGTGATTGAAAAAAAAAGCTGTCATAATCTATTAACTATTCAAGGATTGGTTTTTGGAATACTTGTGATATCAACAATTGATATACCACCAATATAGCACAAGCAAACTTGCAAACGGAGCAGTTACCAACAAATGTGACTGAAATATCGCAGAAGAAAGAAAGAAACGAACGATGAACGTCACAAGCTGCTTTGCCATTAATTATCATCAAAGATGTATTTCACATAAAGCATCAACCGAATAGTAGCTTTCCTTTAGGTGATAGCGCTATCATTCTGCAGTGCACATAGCACAGATGACGACATGAATTTTGAGAGGAAGGTGAAAAAACAGCAGCATGAACACTGGGTGAACTCTTGTAGGCTGTAAATGGTACGACACTTTCTTGCCTCTCTGTGCCATTCGGTGTTATGCAACTTAGGAGACATGACGAACACATAATCTAAATATTACACACATATGAAAATATCAGTGTGCATATGTGTATGGATGTGAATACATGTGTGTGCGCGCGCACGGGCGTGTGTGTGTGTGTGTGTGTGTGTGTGTGTGTGTGTGTGTGTGTGTGTGTGTGTGTGTGTGTGTGTGTGTGTGTGTGTGTGTGTGTGTGTGTGTGTGTGTGTGTGTGTGTGTGTGTGTGTGTGTGTGTGTGTGTGTGTGTGTGTGTGTGTGTGTGTGTGTGTGTGTGTGTGTGTGTGTGTGTGTGTGTGTGTGTGTGTGAAATCTTTGATACAGTATTTCATTCCTGAACTTCAAATCTCATTCGTATCGCGAACTCCCCACCTGCTTGATACCATCCTCGTCCGCTGCAGCGTCAGAAAGGGCTGTGACCTATGCTTGATAAATGTCTGTGTCTGTCTGTCTGTCTGTCTGTCTGTCTGTCTCTCTCTCTCTCTCTCTCTCTCTCTCTCTCTCTCTCTCTCTCTCTCTCTCTCTCTCTCTCTCTCTCTCTCTCTCTCCCCTCCATACTGCAAGCAATCGAAGAAGAACATTGCAATCACGTCGTCGTTTATCCTTAAAAACAAAGTTCAACGATTTCAAGCCATCAAGTTATCCCCCCCCCCCCCCCCCACCTTTCTCGTGCCCTCCAATCCCTGGAACCAATACTACCAGACAGGCTCCCACTAAGCTTTCCGTTTTGTTTGTTTGTTTGTTTTTTTTCTAGTACTTCGGTAAATAGGTATTTGGACTGTTGGCATGTTGTAATTGGGTAAGAGGTTTGCGTAAGAGTTTTGTCATCCTTTCCTGCCCCCATTAACATTGACTTGTAATTTGGAAAGGCTAGCCTGTCTGTCTTATTTTGCTGTTTGTTTTATGCACTAAGAGAGAGAGAGAGAGAGAGAGAGAGAGAGAGAGAGAGAGAGAGAGAGAGAGACAGACAGACAGACAGACAGACAGACAGACAGACAGACAGACAGACAGACAGAGACAGGAGGAGGCAGAGAGAGCGTTTCAATACGAAAATAAACGTGGATTACTGAGACGACAAAAGAACAAAACAAAGCAATCAGAACAAAATAGTAACGACAAATTAGTCTCCTTAGCCCAAGAAAAGATCGAAAGAAATGCAAACGAGGATAAAACGAGGACTGGAAGAAAAACTTGCTTAGACAACAGTCTTCTGTTGCTATGAAAATGAGCCAGCAAGGATTTAGAGAAAGGGAGGTGGAGAGCAAGGTTGATAGATGAGATGATGTTACAGTGTGAATGTTAACATCCCCTTCACTTTTTATATCTCCCTGCAAAAGCCGTTTTCAAGGTGACGGACGGCTTGTTTGGCTACACATAATTTTTGACGTTATTTATTCATCTCCTTTTGTTTGCTTGTGTTTTTATCCGTCAGAAAAAAAAGTGAGTCAAGCTATCTTGTCAGTGAGCGCACTTTAGATACCATCTCTTTTCATCCCTTACGTCTGTCTTCTTTAAGGCCCCCCCCCCCCCCCCCCCCCCCTTCCATGGAAAAGCTTCATTGAGTCATTGTCACAGGAAATGAGGCATTGTCTGTTTGTGCTTGTTTTGACCTTGTTTCCACTTCCACTTGGTCCACGTTGAAGACTGCGTTTCGTAATTTGTTCCTTTCATTTAGCGACCAAGTCATTTAATATGTATTTGCCTGTTGAAAATTCTGCTTTCAGTTTTCAAACTTTCAGACTCGGAACATTTAAAACGAATTAAGGACTGGGGTTGAGTGATGCGAGCAGTCGTTAAGATGGGAATGATTTCACCATAGCCTGCACATGCTAATGTTTATATTGATAAATGTCATTGCCTGTTTAGGCTGTTTTTGTGTTTCTTCAAAAACAGAAAGACTGAGAAACAGATTCAGAAAATCTTTCTTTTTGATCTCTTCATCAATATCTTCTCAGTGAGTTATACATCTTTCCACGCCATTCTTCCTGTAGCATTCCCTCTTCCACTCTGCACACAATGGAAGACGAAGATTCGTATCTGTTTATTTTCTCAGTAGCTATCATAGCGTGCTGTGAAGCTCCTTAACCCATTGTAATAACTGCCACAGAGAAACAGAGAGAGAGAGAGAGAGAGAGAGAGAGAGAGAGAGAGAGAGAGAGAGAGAGAGAGAGAGAGAGGAGAGAGAGAGAGAGAGAGAGAGAGAGAGAGTGTGTGTGTGTGTGTGTGTGTGTGTGTGTGTGTGTGTGTGTGTGTGTGTGTGTGTGTGTGTGTGTGTGTGTGTGTGTGTGTGTGTGTGTGTGTGTGTGTGTGTGTGTGTGTGTGTGTGTGTTCTTATGGGCCGTTACAACCAATAGCCGTTACTCGTGTACAGCATTGATCCCCCTCACTAAACCAACAACCAGACATACAGGCTCCTTCCGCCATCCATTTGTAGTAACAAAGATTATATAGTGAAGTGATAAATCTGGGGCTTGGAATGTTAGCTTTCCTGGAAAGAGAGAGCGCCGGTGATGGGTAGGGCGTAATTGAGAAAGTTGATGTGTTTCTGAGGTTCACTTGCAGTTTTGAGGATTTGGAGAGAGAGAGAGAGAGAGAGAGAGAGAGAGAGAGAGAGAGAGAGAGAGAGAGAGAGAGAGAGAGAGAGAGAGAGAGAGAGAGAGAGAGAGAGAGAGAGAGAGAGAGAGAGAGATGGAGGGAGAGGAATAGAGACAGAGAGACAGACTGGTATGTAAACAGAAAGACAAACCTAGAGACTGCTACGAGAGGATATCTTGATGTTGTCCACCACCCCTTTCACACTCAGTTTCATCTCTCCACATCAGTTGCTTATCCACATTCTCTCTCTCTCTCTCTCTCTCTCTCTCTCTCTCTCTCTCTCTCTCTCTCTCTCTCTCTCTCTCTCTCTCTCCACACTTTAAACAATCAACGAAGATGTTTCCTTCATCGTTTTTTTCCCTCACAAGCAAATGCAATGCGTTGTAAAACTGCCAAACCGATACCATCCGCTATCAGAGGGAAAAGATGACTGGTACTATGACACTTCACTGGGTCATCTATTCCCCCACCCCACCCCCCTTTCTGGAACCAATAACACCAGACAGACTCTTGGTCCTTTTTGTGCGTGTGGCGCCGAAGGTTATGCTATGATTAGATAAATCAGAGCTGGGATTGTTTTCTGGTCGTGGAAGGAAAAAGGACTTGGACAAGGACGCTGTTGTGGCTTCATTTCATGGTACACATTGGTTTGCAGTTTGTGTCGTTCAGATTGTCTGTTTGGTTGTCTGTTTGCACTATGTACTATCAGAGAGAGAGAGAGAGAGAGAGAGAGAGAGAGAGAGAGAGAGAGAGAGAGAGAGAGAGGAGAGAGAGACAGAGAGAGAGAGAGAGAGAGAGAGAGAGAGAGAGAGAGAGAGAGAGAGAATAATTTAAACTTGAATATGAACTCATGATTGCTAGACTGGCAAATGAACTTAACAAAGAAATGAGAATACAGATGTATTGATTTACTGTCATCAGCCATGCAAAAAAACAAAAACAAAAAAAAAAACCTTTACCACCATCTCCAGCACCACCACCACCACCACCCACCTGCACTACCACCATCACCACCACCACCACCAACGGTAACACAAGCAAGCAAAGAACAATCCTCAGCTGCTACGACGACAATGGCTCAGCAAGAAGTGGCAGACAGTGAGCAGGGCGGGGATGACAATGGGAAGAATGGGGAGGAAAAAGAGAATGCGAAAGTGGGGATATTAACATCTCTCCTTGCTTTCTCTCAATCCTTACCAAGTCAGTTTCATAGCGACTGATGGCTTGTTTGCGTGCATTTGCTTTCCTACAGTACTGAATTACCGACGTTATTTTCTTGTCCTTGTCCTGGCTGCAGAAGACCAATAGTTCTTGTGTGTTGTCACTGAACGGTTTGACTCTAGACTGTAACACCTTTTCTTTATCTCTTGTGTCCCTCAGCCAACATTTTGCCTAACGTTGATAGTGAATGAGGAATAGTTTGTCATTATTTTTCCTTATCTTGCTTGAAAAGTATCAGTGACACAAACTCGCCACAAACTGCCCGAAAATTCAAAAGTTATCTATGGCATGGTCACATCTAGAACGTGTCCACATTCAGAAAAAAAAAACTGGGAACAGAAATTTGGGGTTCGAATGCGGAGCTTATGTCGGCAGGTGCTTACATTTTGACAACCGGAAGTGCGCCCCCTCCCCCCTCCCCCCCCCCCGAGAGAGAGAGAGAGAGAGAGAGAGAGAGAGAGAGAGAGAGAGAGAGAGAGAGAGAACACTGAACATTTTTAATCTCATTAGCTATACAGTCTTGATGGCATAGGGGATACAAAACAAAAGGCAAATAATGTAATAAACAGTAGAACCAAAACAAACACGAATTGAACAATGCTACTATTCCAAGCACCACAAACCTAAACACCGACCATCCAGAATAATGCACCTTCAAGAATTTGCAATGCATTAACGATCGAAACTAAAATGGCGTACAGTCTACTTTAAAATTCAGTTTATCTTTTAATTTCATCGGTTTGAGTTCTTCTTATTCTAAACTGTTCAACGCCTCTGCACTATAGAATCTCATCTGATCAACATAAATTAAGAAAACAAAAATGAATTAACAAAAATTTAAAATCAATTGGGGTGGAAAAGCATGAACTGGGAAGATAAACTAATTCACGAGAAATTTAAACCCGCGATGAACGTATACATTTACTCGAGCTATAGATGGATGGTAGAGTTTGGCATTTATTGTTGCTTTCGAGTGTCAGTGCATCCATGGACGTTGAATGTTACCTAAAAAAAAAATTTTCATGGTAAATATAGTTCTTTGAATGTGTGTGTGTCTGTGTGTGTGTGCGTGCGTGCGTGCGTGCGTGCGTGTGTGCGCCGTTTGTGAGTGTGCAAATAGGAAACTATATTCATGGAGTGATACGTTCTTAATTTCTTCTCGTCGGTACATGTGATTGCCCCCCCTTGGCATTAGGGCTGTAAAAAGCTAATGCAATAAGCTTGTGCCAATGTCAGTGTCAGTCTCACTCTCTCTCTCTCTCTCTCTCTCTCTCTCTCTCTCTCTCTCTCTCTCTCTCTCTCTCTCTCTCTCTCTCATACTGAGCTATCCTTATCGTCGCCTTGCCCATCGTTTGACTTTTATAGGGAGGCTGAGTCGCACTTTTCTTTGCTTGTAAAGAATACGACACTATTCATGGAAAAAGCATGATTTTTTTTTTAGAAAAGAATATTGCTTAAAAAAGGATACAGTTAGAGCGCTTAAATTAAGCTACGACGATGACTTAGTGAAATCTCTTGCAAGTTGTACCGCAATGAGAGAGAGAGAGAGAGAGAGAGAGAGAGAGAGAGAGAGAGAGAGAGAGAGAGAGAGAGAGAGAGAGAGAGATGACTCACATTGACAGTAGTGACGGAGAGTGAAAGAATTTATGGAGTTTTTCTGTTTTTTTTTAATTGCAGCCTCACACACCCACAATCGCGCACGCGGTTCATGCACACACACACACACACCACACACACACACACACACACACACACACACACACACACACACACACACACACAAGACACCTCAAACTTATTGGTCCATACATTGTTCCGCTTATTGGTCCATACATTGTTCCGCTTATCTGTGGACAGGTCTGTAAGGTTTTTAAGGGTGTACAGTTATAGATGTGGATGAAACCTTCCAAATTTCACACAGGGGTGAGGACAGTACTCCGAGTGTTGCTTTACAGTTTCTTCTCCAAGTACAAGTCACCACTGATATTGTATGTGGTGCAGGATTACATGACTATTACCAGAAATGACAGCTACTGTTCTGTCGAGTCTTTGTGTGAAATACAACTTTGATTACCTTAGGCTAGATGTGCTGTGGCGTTTGTGAAACATTTATCTTTACATCCTTCAAGGTATTTCAGTCGGAATGATTTTGCTGGTAAACAGTTCCATTCGTTCGTCCTGATCGTCTTTTAATCATATGATGGCATTTTAATACTGATAGTACACATAATCGGAATTCATTCTTTCAAAACAGTAAACGAGTAGTAACAGGTTTTCTGACAGAACTAAAACTGTCATTTACTCCTATCTTATCTCTCCACCAAACAAGTCAATATTCCATAGTCTACCTTTCATTATGTCACAGTATCGTTGTAGGACCAAAGCTGTAGACTCGAGGAGCCTATCTGTCTGATGGTACTGGTTCCAGAGATGGGGTCGATGTCCATACGTAAGTGGCTGCTACAGACTGTACAGCCCATAAATAAAAGAGCCAGCCTTTCCTCTCTGACAGCTGTGGGTGTGTGAGGTCAGGGGTTTTGTAAATGCTGCCCTTGTTGCTGCGGAAATTGAGATTGAAATCGTTGTCTTCTCTTATCTGCACTCTGTCTGTCTGTCTGTCTGTCTGTCTGTTTCTGTCTATCTGTTGTTTGTCTGTCTGTCTGTCTGTCTGTCTGTCTCTCTCTCTCTCTCTCTCTCTCTCTCTCTCTCTCTCTCTCTCTCTCTCTCTCTCTCCCTCCGTAATGCAGATTATCATGAAGAACATTTCCACCGCACATCATCTCAAGAGTAAATTAATCATTTTATAAAGCTTTCGAACGTGTACCACTTGCTATCAGACAGAAAAAGTGTTTGTCTTAATGGCGCTAGGGTGTAGCCATGGAGCCCTCACTCACTCCCAGTTGTCAGTCCATTTTTCGCTTATGGTGCCAGAGGGTATACTTTGTCAGCATAAGTCAGGACTAGGACTGTGCGCTTGGTATGGAAGGGCAAAGACAAATTTAGATGCGAATTGTTGTCCTACCTGTCATTTTCAACATTGATCTGTTCTTTGAAATGTTGAGGCTGTTCGCGTCTCACTTGCTTATAGTTTGTTTTCTTTACTATCAGAGAGAGAGAGAGAGAGAGAGAGAGAGAGAGAGAGAGAGAGAGAGAGAGAGAGAGAGAGAGAGAGAGAGAGGAGACAGACAGACAGAGACAGAGACACAGAGAGAGAGAGAGACAGACAGACAGAAAGAGAGAGAGAGAGATAGAGACAGAGACAAGACAGAGATAGAGAGACAGAGTTAAAAAAATAATTTTAAGTTGGAATTACTGGGCTGGCAAATGAATAACACAAAGCAGGCAGAACATAGAGATAACACTAAATTGGTTTCGTTCAGCCCGGTGAAGATTAAAACCAACAAGAACAACGTCACTTCCTGTTCGTGCTGATGTCTATTTGCTGTGTCGTCGTTTGTTTTGGCTGTTGGTTTCATGAACTGTCAAAGACAGACAGACACAGGCCAATATTCAGAGCTCTTAACCAATGTCTTCATACTTCTTTCCTCTTTTCCTAGTCATCGATCTTGCAGCACCTCCTCTCTCCCCTTAAAACGCAACACCCCCCCCCCCCCACACACACACACACACACGCACGCACGCACGCATGCACGCATGCATACACACACGCACGCACACACACACACACACACACACACACACACACACACACACACACACTCACTCACTCACTCTCTCTCACGCACGCACGCACGCGCGCGCACACACTCACGCGCAGGCACGCACGCACGCACGCACGCACGCACACACGCACACACACGCACGCACGCACGCACGCACACACACACACACACACACACACACACACACACACACACACACACACACACACACACACAGAGCAGACTTTGATAGACGAAGATTCCAAACTCATTTTTCTCAGCAGCAATTACAATGTTTTGTCGAACTTCTCAACCCATGCCCCGAACTGTCAGATAGGAGGGAGAAAAAAAATGGGTATGTTATTTAAGGGCCGCTGTAACCAGTAGCTGCTCCTTGTGTAGCGCCCATCCCTGTTTCCTCCTCCTTCCCTCTAAAACCAGCAGCATCACACGTACATCTCCATCCACGTTTTGCTTGTGAAGCCAAAGTGTATACTGTGACGTGCTACTTTGGAAGTTTGAAATGCTTGCTTGTCAGAGAGGAATGGATAGTGAGCAATTGAAAAAAAGTTGTCTTGCCGTTGTTGCCAGTTATCTGCAAATGTTTTGATTGTCTGTGTTTAATGGTTTTTTGATTGTCTGTGTTTATAGTTGGTCTGTTTTCTTTCTCTGTGTCTTTTCAGAGAGCAAAAAGAGCAGAGCGAACGAGCAAATGAGAGAGAGAGAGAGAGAGAGAGAGAGAGAGAGAGAGAGAGAGAGAGAGAGAGAGAGAGAGAGAGAGAGAGAAACGGAGGTAGAGAGAGACACACAAAGACACATGACAGACGCAGACAGAATCACAGATGTTTGCTTTGGAAGGAAAGGGGCTGGGAAATGCTGGGGGATGGGATGCTGTTACCCTGTCCTTCATATTCAAAGGTCTACACGAGAGAGTATGGAACAAAATGCGTCAGCTTGACTAGACACATCAAGTGTTTGACAAGCAAAATGCGTCAGCTTGACTAGACACATCAAGTGTTTGACGAACAACAAATAAAACACTTGAACCGTTTGATCAAGGCACAACAATCCTTCAAACTGAACATTTTCACCTGGAACTGAGGATAATGGAAATAACCAGCCAAATCTTGTCATGGATCAACTTCCCTTGAATACAACGTGAGCAGTATAATCAAATAAGTTGGGGCTCGATGTGAGCTAGATCAGTCCAACCGATCGAACTCTTTACGTAATCTTGCAACAATCGTTCAACACAAGAAAATATTTGGAATGAGTCAGCGAGGAGTTTTCAGTAAAGCCAAAGACTTTTCCTGTTGAAGTCGTTTGCTTCTTCTCACTCTGTGAAACTGGGAGAGCGATCCTATGCAGTGCACGTATTGTATCATTGGTGGTATCTACTACCTTGTTTAAATAACACACATTTTTGCGACAACCCTGGACAAAAGGCAAAAGTTATGGATCCAATATTAGTCTCTACCATCGTGCTGTGACTGGAATACCATTGCCAAGATAATTATTGAACAGTGATTGCATGTGTATTTTCAGTTATGTTTATTAACTATAGCTTTTAACTATGTTAACATAAGTAGCACCCTGGAAGCCCCGCATGTTTCCTATCCATGGCACTATTTTTCAACATGTTTGTTTATTAGACTAATGCCGCGAACGTTTTCGTGAAATGAGCCCTCTGCTGCAGTCGCATGACTTGCGACCCTGTTACATCAAATTATTGCCGCTCTCGAGAATAGACCTTTAAAGTATCCATTTAGTATTGTAATACTTCCAGGTTTTTTTTTTTTGTGTTTGGTCTGTGCGTTTTATACTATCTCAGAGAGAGAGAGAGAGAGAGAGAGAGAGAGAGAGAGAGAGAGAGAGAGAGAGAGAGAGAGAGAGAGAGAGAGAGAGAGAGAGATTCTACAGAAGGTTTTCCGCCAATGCTTTCATGCTCAGGATCAATTCTCCACATCAATTCCATATCCATTCTCTCTCTCTCTCTCTCTCTCTCTCTCTCTCTCTCTCTCTCTCTCTCTCTCTCTCTCTCTCCTCCATAATCAATCAAAAAAGATCTTTCCAATCTCTTACAATTCCCAACGTGTTTTAACCACTGTAAAAGAGAAAAAAGATGAATGTGATTTCATGGCACCTCAATGGAGCCATCTGCCCCGCTCCCCTCTCCCACTTCCCACCCACAGCCATTCCATTCCCTGGAAGCAATACCACCAGACAGGTTCCCCACTTTGGTTTTTCGTGTGGTGCCACAAATCATTCTATGATAAGACAAATTAGTGCTTGGATTGTTTATTTGCTATAAACAGGCAAAGAAAAGGCTTTGAATGAAACACTGTTGCACTTTCCCATCATGACTAACATCGATTTGTTGTTTGGATCGTTTGTTTTGCCTGTGCCTGATTGCTTTTATGCACTATGTGTGTGTGTATGTGTGTGTGTGTGTGTGTGTGTGTGTGTGTGTGTGTGTGTGTGTGTGTGTGTGTGTGAGAGAGAGAGAGAGAGAGAGAGAGAGAGAGAGAGAGGGGGGGGGGGAGTCTCGATTACTTAACCGGTAAATGAAAAAAAAAAAAAAACGTCATGAAATATTAGTATATTTTCCAGGGCAAGTAAAATCAAGCAAACGAAAAGGATAAAATTAATGAGCAGTGAAGGAAAACAAGCGCATGCAAGCAAAGTTCTCTTTTGATATGAAAATGACTTAGCAATGATTAAGAGACTGTAGGTATGACAAGGGAGAGACAGAATGAACGAGAAGATGTTAAAGTGAGAATATCAACATTTCCCTTTGTGTTCGCAGAATCCGTGCCATATCAGTTTCATAGTGACTGATGTTTTTTTTTTTTGTCCGTATTTGTTTTCCGAAATACTGACTCATCAACGCTGTTTTCTGTTCCTGACGGAAGAAGACCAACAGTTCTTTTCTTGTGTGACTGAAGGCTGTAATTCTTATATTTTTATTTCCTTTCTCTATCCCTTATGTCCCTCTACCAACATCTCCGTTCATTTCTGTAAATCTTTCTATTGTTTACTGTTCCCTGCCTCATTTTATTTTCAAAATCTTTCTGAGTAATTTTCACAGTGAACATTTGTCATTTTTTTTCCCCTAATTGTATGTGTGTTTTCTTATCTTGTCGAAAATCATCACGCATTCAGGCTCAGAACTGTTTCTTTTCCTTTTTTTTTCTCTTCGGCCGCCTAGTAACCTATTATATCTTTTCCTGTTTTATATATCAACTGGTTCATACCCGATACTGTTTCTTTTACCTTGCTTTAACCATATTTTACATTGACAGCATTTTGAACTACTTAAGGTTGTAGATGAAATCATTCTATCCAACACAGTTTATGAGCAATAACATGCTTTCCTCATGACGAGACAGATTCCCACCCCACTCCTGCCCCACACCAGAGATGCGCAATTCGGAGTCCAGAGTTTCTAATGTCACAGCATAACCTTTGACGCCACAGGCAAAGGATCCAATGTGTCCGTCTGACAGGCGGCCCTGCCTCCAGGGCTGGGTGTGGGGGTGTAGATTGTGTCGATGGCTCGACCTCAGACTTCAGCCTCTAGCGAAACATGACCTTAAATAAAAGGGCCAGCTTTTTCTCTGTCTGACAGCTGGTAGTAACTGTTCTTTTTTTTTTTAACACGTTACCCTTGTTGCTGAGAAAAAGCGATTTGAATCTGTGTTACCCATTATCTGTTGGGTGTGAAAGACTACGGGTATGGTGCCAGACAAAAAACACTCCGTAAGGAAAGCGAAGTAACTGTATAAATGATGGCACTGCTCTCTGTCTGTCTGTCAGTCAGTCTGTCAGTCAGTCTGTCGTCTGTCTGTCTCTCTGTGAGTGTGTGTGTGTGTGTGTGTGTGTGTGTGTGTGTGTGTGTGTGTGTGTGTGTGTGTGTGTGTGTGTGTGCGTGCGTGCGTGCGCGCATGCGCGTGTGTGTGTGAGTTTGTGTGTGTGTGTGTGTGTGTGTGTGTGTGTGTGTGTGTGTGTGTGTGTGTGTGTGTGTGTGTGTGTGTGTGTGTATGCACGCATGCATACGCGCTCTAAGTTTTTCGCATTCTTAATTTACTAGAAAAAAAATTTGATCGTAGTGTCACAGAATTGCGGTTGGTGATATAAGAATATAGCAGGAATCATTTTAGTAAAAAAAAAACAATACATACTGAAAATGACAAGTATGCCACCATTCTCTCTCTACTCTGCCAGGAATGCAAACATTTAAATCCCATCAAGTGACATGCTGCAGGATCATCTTTACCACCACAAGCAAAAGATGGAAGGCGTCTGACTGTCTGCTACTATCGGGCCCTGACTAGGAGCTCGATGGTTCTATCCAGCGGATTTCGATTAAGGACCCTTGAATGATAGTGCCGTCTGTTTCTCTTTTAGCAGGCATTTGTTCGAGTTTGGGGGATATGTAACACATTGTCCTTGCCGCAGATATAAAACCACTTTGAAGTGATTATTTTCCATTGATCACAGCACTGGAAAAGAAGTAGAAATTATGAAAATAGAATTGACATGGAGAGAAGTGACTGGATTTGAACATTTCAAAGGGAAACTAATCTAGCGCTAACGCCAACCCCCGCACTTCTTCTTCCTCTGCATCCTCTGTCTGTCTGTCTGTCTCATAAACATCATCATTACACACACAGACAAACAGAGACAGACAAACAGACAGACAGGCCCTCTGCATCCTCCCTCTCTCTCTCTCTCTCTCTCTCTCTCTAACAACATTACAAACACGGACAGACACAGACACAGACAGACAAACAGATAGACAGGTGCATACATACAGATGCTCATATTCACACACACACACACACACACACACACACACACACACACACACACACACACACACACACACACACACACACACACACACACACACACAGTCACAGACACACACTAACAGACAGACACACAAATACACGCACACGCACGCACACACATATATAGACAGACAGACAGACAGACAGACACACACAGACACACACACACACACACACACACACACACACACACACACACACACACACACACACACACACACACATGTCCGCATCCCCCCTATCCCCACACCCAAACGTAATACACCAACATGAACTTTCCGTTCATTTTGGTGCAGCACTAATGTTGCTAAGAGGTGTCCGCTGAACAGAGGTTTGGCTCCTCTCTGTTCTGTTCCATCCTTTGCATTTGGGGGTAAGGGTTTTTTTTTTTTTTTTTTCTTCTCTCTTTCATCATTTGTATTTTTCCATTCGCATACTTCCTTCACTTTGTTCTTTGATTCTTCATTTCCTTTTCGTTTTGTTTTTACAGCTACGTGTGAACGCTTTGCTATGCTTTATTCTTTCTTATTAACCTTGCAAATCTATTCAGCTACTGACCACACTGACAACATGAAGACAGAAGAAAAACACAGAGAAAGAAAAACGTCCCTAATGCAAATCAATATTGACATGTATAGTGAAGGTCAACAACATTCTCATCCTATTTCTCCCCAAAATCCCCCATGGCAGCAAGCATTCTACACAAGACATTTATCACGTCGTTGTATAACCTTTGGCACCACGAGCAAAAGGTGGAGAGAGGCTGTCTGTCTGGTAACATTAATTCCAGACGTGGAGATGAATGGAGCCACGCGTGCGGCAGCGACTAGCTATAAGAGCCCGTAAATAACAGAGCCAGCGTTTTCGCTCTGGCAGGTGCTGGGACGAGCTCTGAAGCGGTAGGTTAAAGAAAAAGTTGCCATTCCTGCCGGCGAAAAATGAGATTGGAATCTCCGTCTACTGATGTCTTCAGTGGAGCTCAGTGAAGGGGAATGCTGGAACAGGAATGAAATAAAGGGAAGTGACGGCGCGAAAGTATTCTGAGGGGAATTTAAACCGTACTCTCTCTCTTTTTCACTTCGCATGCAACATTCATCTGTAAACATGTTTGAGGATAACTGAGTCGTTAATAAATGAATCTTATCATTCTATTGTCTTCCCAAGATGAAATCTTCGAAATTACTTTTGTGTGGCAGCGTTGCAGCTGATGTCTTTGGGATATCACAGAATCACTTCTGAAAGAAGCAGTCAGAGAGGGATAGAGGAAGTAGAAAGTGACTAGAGTGAAAGGAATATAGCTCTGTAAGTGTTACTGGAAACTACACGAAAAGACAATAAAATGCATGGATCTCTCTCTCTCTCTCTCTCTCTCTCACTGAGTGTGTGTGTGTGTGTGTGTGTGTGTGTGTGTGTGTGTGTGTGTGTGTGTGTGTGTGTGTGTGTGTGTGTGTGTGTGTGTGTGTGTGTGTGTGTGTGTGTGTGATAGCGCAAAACATACATACAACTACTGAAGTAGAAAGCAAGTATTAGTAAGCACAGGAAATGACAACGCCGTCTCATCCTACTTCCTTTTTCACCCCGGCTCTCCTCCAAAGCAAAGACCTCTGACTCAGTCTGTCTGTCTGTCTGTCTGTCTGTCTGTCTGTCTGTCTGTCTGTCTGTCTCCATCTCTGTTTCTGTCTGTCCGTCTGTCTGTCTGTCTGTCTGTCTGTCTGTCTCTCTGCTTTGAAAGTCCATTCAACAGAATCTTGAATTCCCTCTCTGCTCTCTACTTTCTTTCATGTACGTACGTCTTTTTTATTTCTTTTCGTCATTTTTGTTTGAGAGTAGAGCAGGGGTGTTGAAATGTTTTCCCCTTTCTCGCGTCCATCCTTTACACTCCATTTATTTACTGATTTTCTTTCCTTCATTCTTTGATTCTCCATTTCTGCATGGGCACGATTTTGGTTTTTTGTTTGTTTGTTTTCAGCTTCGTTAATTTAGTTTGCCTCTGACCACGCTCACTACAGACAGACAGAGCAAACACAGACAACAAACACTGTCATAATTGCAAACGATTGTTGGTATATGTAATGAAGATATACAGCATTCTCATCGTACCTCGCCCCAAATTCTTCCTGGCAGGCAAACATTCAAAGGTAGACATTTATCACGTCACTGTAGAATCTTTGGCATCACAAACAAAGTTCGGGGGTGGTATATGTCTGGAAGTGTTAATTCTGGAGATAAGATAAATGGGTCCACGCGTGTGGCAGTGACTGGTTCGAACAGCCCTTGAATAACAGAATCAGTGGTTTCGCTCAGACAGATTGTGATGAGAGTTCTGGAACCTTAGGTTATGGAACACGTTGTCATTTCTGCTGGTGAAAGACCAGATTGGAATCTTCGTCTTCTCATGTTTTCAGTGGGGAACAGTAGAGAGAAATAAGTGAGTGAGAATGATATATAGGGAAATGACTCTCTCTCTCTCTCTCTCTCTCTCTCTCTCTCTCTCTCTCTCTCTCTCTCTCTCTCTCTCTCTCTGATAGTACACAACGCACAGAACTTACTGAAATAAGAAGAAAATATTGGTATGTGCAGAGAAATGACAACGAACGCTATCTTATCTTTTTTAATGAGACTATAAACTGAGGTTCCGTGTGTGAACGCACGCATAACATCTTGCACACACGTAAAATCCGATCACTAACTTTCGGAAGAGAAGGCCAATTTGGCCGTTGGTATGGATGACACGTTACACGCAGCATGCACCCTGCGTGAGAAATTGAAAGAATGAAGGAAGTAAGGAACTTGAGTGAACGACATTGGAAGATACTGACTGGACGACACGGGAAACGACTGAATAAAGCGCCAGCTGGCAGCTCTTCAGTTGACACTACCCAGGCAAGCAGCCCGCTGGGTAAACGAGTGTTGATTGTAAAGTGCTTAGAGCTTGGTCTCTAGCCGTGTTTGTGTTTGTCTCTCTGCTTTTATCTTTGTCTTTCTCTCTCTCTCTCTCTCTCTCTCTCTCTCTCTCTCTCTCTCTCTCTCTCTCTCTCTCTCTCTCTCTCTCTCCTCTCCCCCCCACCTCTCCCTTTACACTGGTCCATGGAACAAATACTTTAATTCCTTCTCACTTTCTTTCTGGCTTACACGCTTTTAATAAAAATGGGTGTGAAGGTGGCGGAGGGGGCAGTGGTGGCTTCAAGTTGTTTTTCGTGCTGTTTTTCTAATTTTTTTTTTTCTACTTCAATCCTTCATCCACTTGCTGATTTTTGTTTTGTCTTCGCTCCTCGATTCTTCATTTACTTTATCTGGTATTGACTACCTTTTTGTTCTAGACTTGAAAAATATTCTGCCACTGATTTGCTCATAACAGATAGCCAGAACGATCAGAGATGATGAAAGTCATTACAAACTGAAATTAATGTCGGCATGTACAATGAAGATCAACAACATTCTTATTCCGAGGTGGCAGGGCTGGACGAATGGCTAAGTGGAAACTGTCTATGAAGGGAGTGTGACCCACAATGACTGCTGGAAGTGACCCAAGACAAATCCTCTCTTCTGTCTGTCCGCTGTGTCTGCTGTAAATGAGAATCGCTGTCTTTGATGGTCCTGTGCTCTCTGTCTGTATGTTTGTCTGTCTGTCCTGTCATGGTCCTCCAAGTTTCAAAAAAGCTTCTTCTTTTTGCTTTTTTTTTCCTCTTTTTCACTCTCTCTTCCCCCTTTCCTGGTTTTTTTCCTTTCCCCCCATATTTGTCCCCATTTCCTTCCTCTCTCTTTCTCTCCTGTCCTCTCTCTTTTCTTTTTCCCCTGTTTTTCTTTCTCTTCTTCATTTCATTTCTCTCTTTGGGGTGTGCTCCTTTTTTCCTTCCCTCGCTCCTCTTTCATCAGGTCTCCTCTTTCTCTTCTCTCGCTCGTTTCCTTCTTTTCTTTTTCTCTTCTCCTCCTCTTCCCTCTGGGCTCCCTCTCTCCTAGACTGTCCCCTCCCCCCCACCCCCCCCCCTCCCCCCCCCCTCTCCTCTCTCTCCCTCCCCGCCCCCCCCCCCCCCCCCCCCCCCCCCCTTAACCCGCAAGTAGGCATCTTCGGCTTCGTCCAACTCACATTCATCAACAGAAACTTTAGAGTTCCTTATCTCCCCCTGTCTTTTTTATCAAATTTCTCGCTTCTTTTCGTTTTTTTTTTTGGTTGGTTGGGGAGGGGTAAAGAGAGAATGCTGGCGGCAACGCTGGGGGTGGGGAAAGAGTGGGGTTGGTGGAGGGGCGGAGAGTTTCTGGGTTGTGTGGGGTGGTGGTTGTTCACTTTAAGTGTGGTTCGGGGTGGGTTGGGTGTTTTTGTTTTTTCTCTTTCCGCTCTTTATCTTTTCATTTCTTGTCATTACTGATTGTCTTTTGCATAGCTCTGCTGTTTAAATTTCTAAGGTTCTATACATTTTTACACTGGTATTTATTTAGCGGTTCTATGTTCTCTGTTTATTCGATGTCGGTTCCCTTCCGACTTTGCAGTTCATTTTGTGACATGGTTGATTCATAGCTTATTCCCCATCCTCCCCTCCACCCAATTTCCTCCACCATTTCCCCCATATCCCTCCATCCCTGCCCAGCAACGTCACGCTTTCATCCATTCAAACAGACAGACAGGTGAAACCGCACAGATAAGGAAAAACTACCACCACAACAGCAAAATGAGTATGTGGCCATATAAGGTGAAAATCTCCTCGGGATCTCCTCATGATCTCTCAAAGGCATCAACAGCTATGCATTAATCACGCGGTCGGTGTTTAAATCTTTGGGCATAAACAGACAAGGTGTCCAAAGGAGCTGTCAGTCTGGAAGTCTTATTCTGGAGATGGTGATTAATGTACCGGTATTGCATGCGGCATAGCAGCGGACAGATTATAAGGGCAGCCCTTAATAACGAGCCGGTATCCATTTTGTCTGTACTGATGGGTGAGATGAGATATTTCTGGTCGAGGAGATGGCAGGAGGTGAATGACTTCGGGTAAATGGAAAAGTGAGGGGGAGAGAAAGAATAGAAATCTCTCTCGTCTCCTCTCTCTCTCTCCCTCGGGGGCTCGGTCTCCTCCTCGGTCTCTCATCTCTCCCGTCCGCCGGCTGGCCCCCGCCCGCTGGCCCCTCTCTCTCGTCTCTTAACTAATGGGGTGAGGGAAATCAGAGATCCTATTAAGTGAAAATATCAGTTGAAGGTTCATTATATGTGGAAGGGGGTGAAATAACAATAGACCTTTTTTTTTTTTTTTGTGTGGGTGGGGGGGGGGGGGGTGTGTAGGGTTTTTTTTTTGTTTTTTTCTTTTTTTTCTTTGTTTTTCCGCTACTTCCAGGACGCGACTTTCAGGGGGGTGGGCCTAAGATGGGGTGGTGGCTTTTCTTCCTGTCTTGGGGGTCTTTTCGGGGTCATTCCCAGTAGGAGGGGGAGGTCTGCGGTGCGGGGATGTCTGAGTGCGCGTAGGTTCGGAGGTAATTGAGTAATGTCTCTATGCGGTCTCGTTGTCTCCTGGCGGGGGGGATCGTCTCTGGTCTCTCGGTCCAATTCCCTTTCCTGTCCGTGGGGGGGAAAGGGTGTCCCTCCTCCCTCCCTGCCGCTGTTCTGTCTGTCTGTCTGTTTTTCTGTCGGTGTCCCTCTTCTGGGTGGAGGCTCTGGTCCTCGCCGGGGGAGACTCCCTCCTCCCTCTCGTCTTCTTCCTCTTCTCTCACTAGTTTTCCTCCTTTCCTCCTCCTTCCTCCCACCTCTAGTCCAGGGGGCCACACACGTACACACACACACACACGACACCGGACAGACACACCCCCACTACCACAATGGGGGGGCGCACGCGATATATGAGAGAGAGAGAGAGAGGAGAGAGAGAGAGAGAGAGGAGATACAAGCCCACACCCCGACACATTCTCACCTCTCTCTCGGGGAAGACACACTCTTTTCTCTCCAAAAAAAAACAGTCTCCTCTCTCCTCTTGCCCCCTTCTCTCTCCTCTGCGCTCTCTCTCTCTTCTCCTCGCTCTCTCTCTCTCCGTCTCTCATCTCTGTGTGGTGGGTGTGTGTGTGTTGTGTTGTGTGTGTGGTGTGTGTGTGTGTGTGTGTGTGTGTGTGTTCCTTCTGGAAGTGAAGTGGATAGACTGAAGCGTGCAGCAGCGACTGACTACAGCGACAGCCCTTCAATAACAGAACGAGCGTTTTGGACTGACAGGTGGGATCCACACACACACACCACACACACACACACACACACACCCACACACACACACACACACACACACACACAAGCGCCCCTGCGCTTAGGCACGCCCGCACGCACGCTTGCATGCACGCACGCATTTAGACAGACACAAACAGACAGAAACACACACACACAACACACAACACACACACACACCACACACACACACACACACACACGCACACACGCACGCCACGCACGCACGCAAGTACACAAGCACGCACGCACACGCGCACACACACCACACACACACACACACACACAACACACACCACACACACACACACATTCACACACACACACACATACATGCAAAAGTGCAGAACCTCTGACACCATCCCAAGGCACAAACGTGGCAGAATATTGTGATGTATGGCTTGATTTGGGGATGGCATACATTTGTTGAGAAGGGCCCATAGAAAGAAACGTTCGTTTCTCTCCGGTCCCTTTTTCATCCCCTGCTTTCGTTCATCATTTTTTGTACTTTATTTCGTTTTTTTTTCTTTCCTTCTCTATATTTTGTCACTTATTCATTTGTCATCATCTTTTCTTTGCTGTTTGTTTCCTTATCTCCCTTTTGTTTTTTCCTGCTATCTTTTATATTCGTTTTCTTTTCTATTCCAAATTTGTGAATTTATCGTGTCACTGCATAGCACTCATTCTGGTAGAAGATTTATTTCAACATTTACAGCTCTGTATTAGTTACGGAAGAGAACTGTTATCAATTATTTATTTTCAGTTCCATTTCCTGCTCCTGCGATTATGCCATATACATGCAGATTCGTTTTCTTCAGTTTGAGTACATTTTCATGTGAATTATTGCAGCTGTTGACTGTTGACTAACAACAGAATAACATGCATTCGATCCTGTCGATGGAGTGTATGGGGATTGATAGGAACGCCTCCATGAACTCTTTTTGCCTTTGTCCAGGAGAGGAACACTATACGATTTAAAGCTTGCATGTTACTGTTTCATCTGTATCATCACTAATAGTAATAGTGAGAGGCTGTCTCTCTGGTGGCACTGGTTCCAGAAGTGCTGTTAGTGGCTCCCACCCGAGTGAAGTGGCAGCTTCTGGCTATGAAGACCTTCAGATAACAGACCCAGTTGATAGCTGGTGGTACGAATGCATACGATGAATGTGTAAGACGTTTCTCCTGCACCTCATAAAAATGAGATGAGCACCTACAATTTCCATTGTTGGCAGCAAGGAGAAAAAAAAACGGTGGAGGAAGATGAAACTGATTTAGAAAGAAACGAACTCTTGAAAAGTACTGAATCTGAAGGGACTGCACAGGAAATGAGCTGAAAGGACTGTAGAGGAAATAAAAATGCGTGAAAATCTCTCTCTCTCTCTCTCTCTCTCTCTCTCTCTCTCTCTCTCTCTCTCTCTCTCTGAAAGACACTGAATAAACAACAGACAAACAAACACAGACGCCCCCAAAGCATCAGAACTGCAAAAGAAACCTTACAATAGAATGAGATATAACAATTCTATCAATTATTTCCGATTCACAACACTCTGGCACATCGACGCTTCAAGTCTCACATTTACACAGTAAAAACAGTAACGGTAAACTCTTCCGCATAATAAACTGAAGGTGTAGGAGCCCGTATGTAGGTGCCATTGGTTCCAGAGATAGGGTTCTATGGTTCCACTTAACGGATTTAAAGACCCTTAAATAACAAACATAGACTTTGCTCTCCGAAAGCTGATTGTGTAATTTGGTGACATTTTGTCATGTTGTCATTGCTACTATGAAGAATGACTCAGGAATCTTTACTGTTCATAATCTGATAATATGTGAAATATGAAATATTGATTCCGATGTCATTTCAAACCTACATATTCTCTCTCTCTCTCTCTCTCTCTCTCTCTCTCTCTCTCTCTCTCTCTCTCTCTCTCTCTCTCTCTCTCTCTCTCTCTCTCTCCCCCCCCCCTCTCTCTCGGCTACAATACACAGGTAAACAGCCACACATATACACATTTTAACACACACACACACACACACACACACACACACACACACACACACACACACGCACGCACGCACGCACGCACACATCGACAGACAAATGCGCGCGCGCGCACGCATGGACGCACACACATGCACTCACACGCACACGCACACACACACACACACACACACACACACACACACACACACACAAACACACATACATACAAACACCACACGTGTACACACACACATCCATCCCCCAGCCCGTCCCAAGACATAAACATGGCACACCGACGTGATCTATGGCTTCATTTTGGCGCTGCAATACATTTTTGCTTGGAAGGGTCAACTGAACAGAAGCTTTAGTTTCTTCTTTACATTGTTCTGTCTTTTTGCCATTCTTTTCGTAAATGTTTCCTCGTCCACTCTTCCTTTTTTTTTCCTATTTCATCATTCTCTTGTTTTCTTTCTTAGCTCCCTGTTTCTTTATTTCTGTTTTATTTGTTTTTTTTTTCTGCCTAATATATATCTATTTTTCTTCCAGGTATGTATACTGAGTCAACGTCCATGTTAACAGCACACATTTCCACACACACACACACACACACACACACACACACACACACACACAGAGAGAGAGAGAGAGAGACAACGAAAACTATCACATTGCCAACAGATCAGTGTGTGTGGTAAAGGCCATCTGCATTCTGACCCTACTTCTCTTCCGCCCCATGCAGGCAGGCAAAGATCTGAAGGATGAAACTTCAGGTCGTCCTTGGCATCACCAAGAAAAGATGGAGGGAGCCTGTGTGCCTGGTGATACTGGTGTATTACTTCCGTCACTGTAGAGTCCACGGGTCAACACGTGTGACAGAGAAGGGCTATTGTCGCACTTATATACCAGATCCAGCGTTTTCTATTCTGAGAAGTAACGAAATTAGACTCTGCAACTGTGTTTTATAAACGTTGGCGATTTTTTCCAGAGAAAAATGGACTATAAACTTCATCTTCTGACGACTTCAGGGAAGAGAGTCGAGGGAATGGAGGATTAGGATTGATATGCAGCAGAGAAACGATTGGATGTGAAAATGTTGGAGGAGGATTTAAAACACAAACCTCTCTTTGTCTCTTTCTCTCTGTCTGTTTGTATGCATGATTAAGGATAATAGAGACGTCAGACCAACCTAAACTTAGCATCCTGTGTGTTTCTTTCATTATGTGCAAATTTGAATATTATTTTACGCAAAAGAATTTCATTATGCATCATTCATTTTCTGTTTCTTTTCTTTTTTTCTGCAATAACCAAAGTTTGGTTAACAATTGTGTTTACGGGAGAAAACTCTTGACAAACTCTCTCCTGCCTCCTTGTCCGAAAAGGAAACATTCCAAATAATGAATTCGTTAACACTCCAAAATATAAGCTTTAGCACCATACGCAAAGCCGGATGGAGCCTGTACGTCTGATGGTAATCGGTTCCAGAGATGGCGAAGCATGGCTCCATCCAAGTGGCTGCAACTGGCTGTAAGGGCTGTTAAAAATAACAAACCCAGCTGACAGCTGGTGGTGATGCAGAGGGTTATATATGACCTTGCTGCTGTCGCTGTTGATGAGATGTTCATCTTCCATTCCCTGCAACACGGAGAAAAGAGTGGAAAAGCAAAACTGATTTTCGAGGAAAGTAAACCCTGTAGAATTATTGACGAGACCATAGGATCAGAAAAACTGCGTAGATTATTCTCTCAAACCCAAACCTCTCTCTCTCTCTCTCTCTCTTCTCTCTCTCCGGCTCTCTCCTCTCTCTCTCTCTCTCTCTCTCTCTCTGTATTTGACTCTCTCTCCTGGTTCGCTCCACACACTCCATTGATCTCCTCCTATCCCCCGCCTCCCCCTGTCCCTCTCTCTGTCCACACGAAAAACACCCCCCTCCCGCATCTCTGTGTTCCTTTCCCACGCGACCCTCTCCACAAACCAATTCCCAAACCATTCCAAAGAACCATTTCTCCTTTAATGTATGGGTTGAAGGCCCAGTCACAATGAAACTTGCAGTTGTCTCTCTGTGTTTCTCTCTCTCAGTCCGTTGTCCTCTTTTCCTCCTCCCACTGTCTATTCTGTCTGTCTTCTGCTGTCTCCTCTCTGGTCTCTCCCCCTCTCTTCCTCTCTCTCTCCTCTCCTCCCCCACTCTCTCTCTATCTGTCTGGTCTCTGTCTTCTGTCTCTGTCCTCTCTCTCTCTCTCCCTCTCCCCTGTCTAGTCTTTCCTCTCTTTCTCTCCACTGTCCTCTCTCTCCTAGATAGTTTTCTCTCCTCTCCCCTCCTCTCTCTCGTCCTCATGCTCATCTCTCCCTGCTCTCTCCTCTCTCTCTTCTCTTCTCTCCTGCGTCCTTCAGCCCTCTTCTCCTCTCTCGCTTCTACCTCTCTCTCTTTCTCCTCTCCTCTTCTCCCTGTACGTCCTTTCGCCTCATTCACTCTTCTCATGCATACATAGATAGTTCTAAAGCACAAATGTTTGCACGTGCATGCACACCACACACTCTTCTCTCTCTCTCTCTCTCTCTGTCTCTCCTCTCTTCTCTTCCGTTTTTCTGTCTTGCACACACACACACACACACACACACACACACACACACACACACACACACACACACACAGACAAAAACGCTGCCATGTGCAAACACGGACACATACACACACATACACACATAGTTACTCACACACGTATATGGGTTCATGTAAGCGCATGCAAACACGCACACTTGCTAACCCTAACTAGCATACGTACTTGCGTAAACACGCACCCCCCACACTCTCCACACTTCAGCTTGTACACACACACACACACACACACACACACACACACACACACACACACACACACACACACACACACGGGCGCGCGTGCGCGCGCGCCTGCACGCATACGAGCACGCACGCACGCACACAAGCACGCTCGCACGCACGCACACACATACACACACACACACACACACACACATATATACATATATATATATATATATATATATATATAGATATATAGATAGATAGATAGATACTGATATTTACTTACGTTCATAACATTCTTTTGTACTCATGGCAACGAACAGCAAATATATCACCTAAACAAAATTCGGCTTTGTGCAGGTTCTTGTTCATGTTCAGGTCTGAATAGCATTTCATGCAAGAGCGTTTTGTCATGCACCACTGGCTTTCTGTTTCTCTGCAGATTGTGCGATATGCGTGAGAAGGTTTCCTTTTGGCATGAATACAAACGTTTTCCCAGTGAGGCATTGCAACTGCTGACTGCAAATTCCAGCGAATCAATTCTATTAATGTATAGTTTGGCTATAATCTGCACGGAAAATGCCTCCGCAAACTCTTTCCAGATTTCTCCGGAAAGGAAACCTTCGAAGTGCGGAACTGATCAGGTCAAAATATCATCTTAGCATGACAAGCAAAGGCAGAGGGAGCTGTGTGTCTGGTGATCTCGGTTCCAGAGATGGGGAGTCGATCGCTCAACTCACGTAGCATCTACTGGCTATAAGGGCCCTTAAATAACAGACTCAGCTGATCACTGGTGTCACAAGTGCAGAGGATTGATGTGTAACTCGATGCCCTTACTAGTAATGAAAATGAGACGAGCATCTTTATTTTCCATTCCATCTTTACACACACACACACACACACACACACACACACACACACACACACACACACACACACACACACACACACACATTCTCTGCACCCATGGGGGAAAAAGCGGTGAAGAGAAATCGATTTGGAGAAAAGTAAACACTGTAGAAGTATTGACTGGACCGCCGGAAAAAAGAATACTGCGTGGGTAGCTGTATCGACATCAAAACTGCATATCTCTCTCTCTCTCTCTCTCTCTCTCTCTCTCTCTCTCTCTCTCTCTCTCTCTCTCTCTCTCTCTCTCTCTCTCTCTCTCTCTCTCGGTCTGTCTGTTTGACTTTCTTCTGGTTCGCCTCATACACTCCATTGATCTCCTTCCATCCCCTATCCCTCTGTCACATCCTATTTCTGCAGTCCATCGACCCCCCCCAAACCAATTCCAAAGATGGGCAGTGTTCTCCTTTAGTGTATGGGTTGAAGGCCCAGTCACAATAAAATATTTTCGTTTGACTCTCTGTTTGCCTTTCTCCTTCTGTCGGTCCGTCAGTCTTCTTCTGTCTTGCTGTCTACCTGCCTCTCTCTTAACCCTTTCACTTTCTCATTCTCACATTATACATACGTGGATCTATGCACACACACACTTGCATGTGCACGTTCATGTTCTCTCTCTCTCTCTCTCTCTCTCTCTCAATAACAATAACAGTACAATAATTTTAATCAGTCTCTTCTGGCCAACTGGCCTCTACAGACAGGAGAAATGGTCATTCAAAATTGTATACATGGTGAGTAGCAAAACATTTCAAATCAAGGTGTAGTTTGGCATCTCAGTTTCAGAGCTCCACAAATATAGTCGCAACTCTAAAGGCTAATTTTCCACTGAGATTTGTGAATAGCAATTGTACTTTTAGAGTTGATGGGAAGCGGTAGTAATACAGAGGGATATGTCGTTTACGGAGTGCAGCATACCTTGGGCACACAAGCAAAAATGAACAAGGTCTTCAACACAGTTCAAATCACAGATTTTACAAATTGGATTTGACAAACATTTGCCATAACGTGGGGGTTCCATTTAGTGGGAGTCGATTTGATTTAACCAACAAGAAAGAACACGACGGTGCTCGTGATTTCTCTAACTGGCTTATGTAGGTGGCCCTTAAGATTTCTGGTTGGTATAAGATGTAGTCTCCTTCTGTTACACAACTGATTCATGCCAGCACTGACGGAAATTATCCTCTAATCTTTCTTTGAATACTTTAAGAAAGTAGCTTGGATGTCCAACATCTTGCATCACCCATACATAGCCAAATCCAAATTTACACAAAATGGTTCTAACTCGAGTAGCCCAGTTCTGTCTGCCGTTGTTATCATGCATAAACAGCATATTGTAACATTGACGAGGGTAGCGGTCATGTGATAATACAAGAAGTCTGCACCAGTACCTAATAAGCTGTACATAGGCATCAATATATAAAGGAAATCTACCACACTCACCCAAAGCAACATTTTTTTACATCTCTCCCCCAACACTCAGAACCATTTTACATATTTTCGTTTGCACCTTTTCAATTTCTTCGAAGTGTTGGAAACCCCAAATTTCTGAGCCATATAAACAAATTGGCTTGATTTTCACATCAAAAATCTTAAAAACAGTATGAACTGGCATGTTTTTTTTCAGTTTGAAATATAACTTCTTAATTCCTGCAAGCGCTCTAAGTGCCTTCCCAGAAAGATTACTTACACATTTTGACCAGTTCAAAGTAGCAGAAAATATCACTCCCAAATAGTTGTACATGGGTTCCACTTTGATTTGTTTACCAGCATAAAACCATACCTCAGATCTTTTCAGAAAACCACCGTTCTTAAAGACAACTACTTTCGTTTTTTCCATATTCACTTTTAGTCCAAATTTCCGACAGAAAATATCCAAACAGTCAATTTCTTCTGGAGGTCAGTCACAGAGTCAGAAACCAAGGCAATATCATCTGCATACATCAATAAGAGAATGCCAGTTTCATCTGAAAACACATCAATCCCCTTGTGTTACCAGTAACTAGTGTATTTTGCAGTTCAGATATAAACAGTGAAAACAGCAAAGGGCTGAGAATGCAGCCTTGCCTTACCCCTGACAAACACTCAAAATACTCTGTAATGCTATTTCCGAATCTAACTGCCGCCATAACTTGCTTGTACATATTTGTGAGTGTTTGAAACATCTTTCCATGGATACCTTTCTGAAGTAGAATATACAACAAATTTGCTCTATCAATACTATCAAAAACGCCTTGGAAAAATCGACGAAAAGAGTGTAGAAGCGGCCGCTCTTTTTAGTAAGATATTTCTGAATTATGATTGCAGAGAGAATATATTGTCAGTTGTACTGTATCCCTTTCTAAAACCTGCTTGAGCTTCTGGTATATTACTTGTCTTTTCACAAAAAAGCATATAACCTCTTATTCAAAATGCTGCTATACAATTTGCCAGTAACATTTAATAGTGAAATTCCTCTATGTTTTCCGGCATTTTTGTGGTCACCCTTCTTGTGCAGTGGAAAAATCAAACCCTTTGTCCAACTTTCTGGATAATGCCCACTGTCAAAGACTCTATTGAACAAAAACATGTAAAAACTTTACCAGAACATTGTTTAAAACATGGAACACATCAGGCCGTACACCATCAGGTCCAGGAGCCTTACCTTTCTTCATAGCCTTTATTGCCTGGCGGATTTCATCTTCTGTGATCGGCTTATCAAGATCATCCTGTGCAGCCTGACACTGGTCACAGTCATCAGGAGTATGGCTTTCTAAAACCTGATTAACTTCATTCCGAAAATCAAAGTCAACAACTGTGTTATCAGGGTTCAAAAGGTCACGAAAATAATGAAACCATGTGCATGTGCATGCATCAATTACGTTTGCGCGGGTTGCTTTAGCACCTGTGAGAAATCTAACTTTTTGCCAAAATGACCTCGAGTTTTTTTTTTTCAGAGCAAACATCATTTAACTCCTTCAAGATTTCATTGTTCTCTTTTTCTTGCTTTTGTTTGCATAAGTTTTGAATTCTTTTTTTTTCAAGTAAATAAAATGGTCCAAATCTTCTTGTTTGTTGGAGGATCGCCACAGTCTCAGCTGCCTATACTTTTCAGCTTTTGCTTGTTCGCAATCTTCGTCCCACCACGAGGGTTGTGTTCGTGAATTTTGTTTGAGTTGGTTTTGCTTGCCTTTTTCAGCTGCTCGCTGAAGTAAATCAACAAGATAATCTGACCCTGCATCAGTGCTTCTTTCATAGCAGAAAGAAAGTGTTCATATTCTACATGCTGATTTTGTCGTATATATTCAAAAGAAGAATCGGTCCAAAAGAAAGTAGACAATTCCTCTGTGTGAATTTCTTCAGTGTCATTTAGGTCATTATCCTTAGCCCCACCGGTACCGGAAAATATAGTTACAATTGGAAAGTGGTCTGATTCCGACCTGTCTAAAACCTTGAAATCAGCTAACAAATCAACAAAGACTTTGATACAACACAGTAATCCACCACACTCATTCCATGATTAGCAATACATGTAATTTCACCATCCCGATCCCCCTTGTGTTCGTCCATTGACAAAAAATAAGTTATTTTCTTTCAGAAATTCAATAAGTCTTAATCCAAAATTGTTAGTACTCTTATCTTTCGATTTGCGTGTTGACTGCACAGTATCACACAATAAATCACGGAGTTCAACCAAAAGGCGCAGCATGTCTGTCTTCATCACAAAAACTCAGTGTCTGGAAGCTCTGCTGTTCGCGCATTGAAATCACCACCACATAATAACAAATGAAATCTGGGTAGGATAGCATCAAATCACAAATATTACTGTCCAATTTGTCGAAGCCTTCAAAAGGGCTGTCTTCATATATAACAGAATATTCTGGAGCAACATAAACAAAAGCAGCGATAATATCAAATGAGTATTTGAATATTGATTTTTCAAATTTAATGAACACACAGTCTTCAACATTCTTTAATAGTCGTTCCACTTTGTTTGCAATAGACTTACGTATGCATACAACCCCCACTTTTTTTAAAATTTGCACGCGTGGAAAAAAACAGAAATGGTCTGGAAAGGCGTTTTCAATGTCACTTTGTTTGCATGCCCAAACCTCTGAAAAAGAGAAAATCTTGAAACTTGAACAGAACATTTTAAAGGAAGCACTATGTAACTTTTGAGAGAGACCCTGAACATCCATGCCATAATACGAAACTCAGACATCTGTTTACTTTCTAACCTGGGTTGAGTGAACAAAGATGTGTTACTGTCCCTCGTAGTGTTACGCGATGCCACAGACTGCTGTGTGTCAAAATCAATGCATTCTGTATGCGTATCCAGACTGCTAAACGCTCCGTCACACTGTTGTATTCACTGATTCACACATACATGTTGATCATCACCGTTGGTTGGGGGGGGGGGGGGACAATCGGAAATCCTCCCTTTAGGAGCATTGAGAGAAAGCCGGCCAGCCCGTCATTTGTTTACAGTTTTTTCTTCTTGAAGTTGTTGTGTTTCTGGTCATAGATGTAGTGCTTACCTTCTATGATAAGGGATCGAAACGCAGAAAGGCTCTCTTGTTTGCAGATTTGGCTTCTCTTAGAAAAGGGAGTAGCTGACGCCGCTTTTTTTCCCCTTACCTTCAGTGTGAAGTCCTCTGACACAGATAGGTTCGTTCCTTTCAGCTTCCTGCATTCGGACAGCACCCTCTCCTTGTCCTTGAACTTCTCGAAGCGAAATGATGATGGGGCGTGGGCCTCTCCCACCCTTTCAGGCGGTGCGCGCGTTCCATGGGGACATCCTCCTGGATGCCCATCTTGTCCTTCAGCACTTTCTTCACCTTCCCTTCACAGTCTGCATACGTCTCAGTTCCTCGGTCACCAGTTGGGATGCCGTAGAAAATCAGATTTTTCCGTCGACCCCTACTTTCTTGATCTTCAAGTTTTCCTTCCAGATTTGTCACTCTTTCTTTCAGATCTTCATTCTGTCTGCGGACTTCATCAATTCTGTTTGCATTTCGTTCAGCTTTGAATTAAAGGTAGTCATCTTTTCTTCAATGTTTGTAATCTTTCTGTCCATACTTGTCAGCATATTCATGACATCGGCCAAGGATACATCACCGGCAGTGTTGTCACTTGCAGAATTGAGAGTTTTTCTTTGCCTTTGTGTGTGTGTGTGTGTGTGTGTGTGTGTGTGTGTGTGTGTGTGTGTGTGTGTGTGTGTGTGTGTGTGTGTGTGTGTGTGTGTGTGCTGAAAATCAATACACAGTTTTCCAGGTATGCAAACAAGACGAGATGATGATTTCTCTCTCGAGAATGCTTACATGCGCATACTATACGAGAAAGACACCACTAGAAAGAACAAATCACTACCATCAAACACAAACTCAGGGTAAGGGGAGGGGGGGGGGGGGGAGTCAAGTAGCATCACGACTACAGGTTTCCCACGCATCCCACCCCACCCCCACATACACACACATGCCCACCTTTACACCCACACCCATACCCATCCTATTCATAAATACACTCATGCCCCCACGCGTGTATTCGAGGACACACACACTCACTCACACACAAAGTAACAGACGAACATCTAATCATTACACGTTACTATTACACATGCCCTGGATTCAGAGGATAAAGTAAAAACCAAAACCAAACCAAACCAAACCAGAAGTACTTCATTTACAGTTTCGCTGTCCGAGAGTATGATTCACGTGCATGCAGGATTAACATTTTATATGCTCTATATGTAATCCTCATGTCCTAAAATGGCGTTCTGAAGGTTGTCTTCCGTTCTGTCTGTCTGTCTGTCTGTCTGTCTGTCTGACTCCTTGTCTGTCTGTCTGTCTTTCTGTCTGCTTGTCTGCCTTTCTGTCCGTCTGTCTGTCTGTCTGTCATTGTTGGCCTGTCTGTCTGTTCTTTCTCTCTCTCTCTCTCCTCTCTCTCTCTCTCTCTCACACACACACACACACACACACACACACACACACACACACACACACACACACACACACACACGTACACACGCACACGCACGCGCGCGCGTACGCACGCATGCAAACACACACAGAGAGGTGGGTCAA
>JADBJO010001234.1:262500-267500 GCA_016801955.1 Conus betulinus | reverse complement strand
CAATCTCTTTGAGCACTTGGTTGTGCCTCCATGTGTACCTTCCTTGCCAGGGCTACTTTACATGAGCTAAGGACATGCTCCACTGTTTGTTTTTTCATGGCAGAGGGGGCATGAAGGATCGTCTGTTTTTCCCCACTTCACCAGGTTTGCATTTGAGGGCAGAAGGTCATATGCAGATCTGAGAATGAAGCTGATCCTGAGAGGGGCCATGTGCCAAATGTCATTCCAAGTGAGACTTCTTTGGAGTGCATTCTCCCACGTTGTCCATTGCCCTTGCTGGCTCTGCTGGACTGCTTTTTGGAGTCTTTTTTGGTCTTCTTCTTTTCTCATCTCCTGAATCATCATGTCTCTTTTGGCTTTTCCTTTGGCCTTTGACCACCATTCAGTTTTGGTCATTCCCAGTCCCTTGTCTGTTGGTCTGTGTGTGTGTCCTGTTATTTCTCTGATCTTGAGACTTTCTTTTGCAGAATCCATCGCCTCTTGAACTTTCCATTTTCTGCCTGTCTTCAGCTGGGGCTTGATTGCTTCTACCACCTTGTCTCCTGAGAGTCCTCCAGCATGCTTTGAAGTCTGATCTTCCCTGCTTTGTATTCCTCCAGGATGGATTTCAGTGGTAGTTTCAGCTTTGCTTGGCGACAGTACAGCGCTATGTCAGTCAGACAGGGTGGGACACCAAGCCATTTCCTTGTGAACTTGTTGATTTTGGGATTCCATTGCCTCCACTATGCTGGTGCAGATGTATATCATCAGAGGCCATAGGAGCTTTGGTATCAGCATGAACTGCAGACACCAGACCTTGTATTTGCCAGGGAGCCCACACTGGTCAATGGTCTCCAAGCCTTCTTCCGACATCTGTTTGGTTTCTTTTGCTCTTTGTGTGTCTTTCAGCGTATCATCATACCATCTTCCAAGGCTCTTGACTGGCTCTTCTGAAACTGTTGGAATGGCCTGGTTGGCAACACTGAAGACCACAGATTCGGCCACTTTTCCTTTCCTCAGTGAGAGACTCCGTGATTTCTTTGGCTTGAACTTCATTCTGGATGAGGCAACTATGTCATCCAGCCTCTCCAGCACATGACGTGTCTCGTCTTCTCTGGATGAAATCACTGTAGTGTCATCCATGAAGGCCTTGAGAGGGGGCATCTTGTATCCATCGCCAAGGTCTGTTTGTCTTGCGTTGCTTGTTGCTGCTTTCAAGATGACTTCCATTGCCAACACGACGAACAGTATTGGGGAAATTGCACAGCCCATTGCAATGCCCACTTCCAAGTTGATCCAATCTGTTGTGTACTCCTTGGTAGAGAAGCGCATTGAGAAGCCATTGAAGTACTTCTTGAGCATGTCGCGGATGTTCTTTGGGCACATGGTACATCTCAAGAGCCAACTGTATCATCTCATGGGGTACAGATCCATATGCGTTTGCCAGATCAAGCCACACTACGTCCAGGTCTCTCTTTTCTGTGTTTTTGCTCTTTGGATTGCGTCCCAGATCATTGTGGCGTGTTCTACACAGCCAGCCACGCCTGGGATGCCACCTTTCTGGACTGACACATCCAAGTACTTGTTTTCCATGAGGTACTTGGTCAGCCTTGCTGCCATGACAGAGAAGAAGATTTTCCCTTCGACGTTCAGTAGTGATATTGGCCTGAACTGGCTGATGTCACTTGAGTTTTTGCTTTTTTGGGGATGTACACACCATCTGCCGTCATCCACTGGCCGCTGATCTTCTGGTTTCTCCAAGCTGATCGCAGCAGCCTGTGGCCACCACTCCAGCACCTTGGGACATTTCTTGTACAGCTGGTAAGGTATTCCGTTTGGCCCTGGTGATGATTTGGCTCTGGCTTTGTCGACACCTTCTTTGATTTCCGCCAAACGTTGGAGGCTTGTCATTGACTGTTCCTCAGGGTTGGTTGGTTGGCCACACCAGACCTTGAATGTCGAGTGGTGCTTTACTCTGTGAGTCAGAGTATGTTTTCCTCAGATGCTGCTCAAGAACTTCTTTGTCCACACTTAGGGTCCCAGATTTTGGCTGCTCAAACAGAGTTCTGGCAAACTGGAAGGGGTCTCTGAAGAAGCGCTCTTGTGTCTTCTCTTTTTTTGCTCTTCCTCTTCCTCGCAGATTCCGCTTTGCTGAGGGCGCTGTGTTTTGCTTTCAGGTCTTCCCAGAGTTTTTCCAAGCCTTGTTTTTCAGCTGGCAGTGCGGTCTTCATTTGCTTCTTGAGGTTTTTCTTTTGGACCCTGATCTTGTCCATCTCTTCTTGGCGTCTGGATTTCTTTGGAGGTGTTTTCTCTTTAGGTAGTTTTGCTCCATATAGGCGTCTCTACATGTGGCATACACAATGTCCCCATACGTGGCTAGTTTGTGTTCCAGGGTGCTTTTCCCTATCAGTGCATCGAGTCTCTGGACGATTTTTTGCATCCAGTTTTCTCCAATCTTTAGTCTCGTTTGCTCGTGGCAGGTTGAGTTTCAGGCTCCTGGCATCGAGGGCCTGTGCAAATTCCTCATCCGAACCAACAGCGTGGATGTCCTTGGCACTGTGGTTTAAATCCTGGCCTTGGTCTTCCGACGTCTTATCTGCTGATGCAGTGCGCTGCTGCTCATTCAGATGAGTCTTCACACATCCCATCTTTGTTCTGTGTATCTTCATGCCACGGGTGGTAGCGAAACGCTTTCCACAGACACATGGATATTCCATTTGGTCCATGTTCATAGTCCGTTTGGGATTTGCAGTCGTGATTGGTTGAGCACCGATGGATTCATCATTCATCTTTCGGTCCCCCTCTGGGAGCATCTTTTCTTTTTTGTACTTATTAGCCACATGTTGAAGGCAAAGTGGGGAGCCAGCCCACAGAGCCCTTGGTTCTGGTCTTTCCCAGTCAGTAGAAAGAAACTCGTGGAGAGCGTGGCAGCATATTTATGATATATTCCTCCCATTTTCTTCATCTTCATTTTTTTTTTAATTTCCCTAAAAGTTCAAATCTTTGCCAAGTCGTTATGTAATTTCTCTTGTAACGAGAGATAATAAAGTTTTCTGAATCTGAATCTGAATTATGACGACTGAAGAATTGTTAGCGTGCACTTGTTTTCCCCATATATTTATATATATATATATATATATATATATATATATATATATATATATATATATATGTGTGTGTGTGTGTGTGTGTTTGTGTGTGTGTGTGTGTGTGTGTGTGTGTGTGCGTGCGTGTACATATACACATACATATGTACACACACACACACACACACACACACACACACACACATATATATATATATATATATATATATATAGAGAGAGAGAGAGAGAGAGAGAGAGAAAACTAACACACCTCTCTCTCTCTCTCTCTGTCACACACACACACATATATATATATATATATATATATATATATATATATATATATATAATGTGGTCTGTTTGTGCACATGCAATTCATATGCACGTACGATTGACGATAGTGCGTTTATTCTTTTTACCTGAAATGAAAAGTATAGTTCCGCTGTTTTTTCAAGTGGTAAACCCTGTTGCCACTTGTCATTATGTTCTGCATGTTTCCCCTTTCCTTATGCGGTTATGTTCTATGTGAGGCATGTTCTATCTTATTTTAAATTGTTTTGGTATGGAAGCCGTGCGTTATCCAATAACCATTTTTGTTATCAAAAGAAAAAAAAAACTATCGGTAAACAGTGTGCGGGGAATGACAAACATTTCTCCTCTCTTGGATGTTCCTGAAAGGATATATTGCAAGCGCTGACTTTGTCATGTCACAGTTCAAATTTTAGCACCCAGAGTAAATGGTCTAGGGAATAGGGAGCCAACTTCGTCTTGTGGTATTGGGTCAAGACATGGGTGGGTCGAGGGCTCCACTCAAGTGGCACTTACTGGCAAGAATGGCCCTTAAGTAAGAGACCCAGGGGATAGCTGGCATTATGAGTTCAAAGGATTTATGTGTAACACGTTTCCGGTGCTCTTTATTTCAATGATTTGAGCTTACGGGTGCGCAAAAAGAGGACAGCGCGCAAAGTCGACACATCAGCAGCATTTCCTTAAGTCTAGCCCATAAACATTTTTTACACGAAACAAAATGGAGAGAAAGAAACAAAATCTGGCATAAACATCAAAGGAAAAAAAAAAGCATATTAAGTAAAGACAGCTATTGACTACGTCAGATGTGCATCTTAATCTTCCATTGCCTGCGGCGTTGAATGGAGAATGATGCAGGACGAAGACATTTGAAGAGAGGGGTAAAAGGCCGTTATTAAGGCATTGATGAGGACTGTAGCGTAAATGTAAAAACTGTACACATCCCTCACTGGGAAAAGACCCCCCCCCCCCCCCCCCCTCTCTCTCTCTCTCTCTCTCTCTCTCTCTCTCTCTCTCTCTCTCTCTCTCTCTCTCTCTGCCGCTATCTCTGTCATTCTGTCTCTGCATGTCTCTTTGTATGACTGTCTCTGTCTCTCTCTTTGTCTATCTCACTCACTGTCTGTCTGTCTGTCTGTCTGTCTCCCTCTCTCTTTCTCTCTCTGTCCCCTGTCTCTCACTGTCTCTCTATCCGTCTGTCTTCTGTCTGTCTGTTTGCCTCTGTCTCTGTGTCTGTCTGTCTGTCTGTCTGTCTGTCTCTCTCTCTCTCTCTCTCTCTCTCTCTCTCTCTCTCTCTCTGTGTCTCTGTTCGTCTCAGGCTCTCCGCCTATGCTTGACTCTCCTCTAGTTTAATTCACCCAATCCATCGATCTCCTCTCAACCCTATCCCTCCGTTCCATCAAGCCGTCTCCAGCCAGAAAGTAGCCCCGGTTATGGGTGTATGGTGTATGGGCTGAAGGTTCAGCCACAATCCGACACTGCGAGTTCTTCATCTGTCTGTTTTCTCCTTCTCTCAGTCTGTCCGTCTTTTTTTTCTGTCTGCCTGTCTCTGTCTACCATCTACCTTTCAATAATTTTCTGCTTCTCTCTCACTCTACTGCATGCACAAGTATTCCTGCGCGCATGTGCACA
>JADBJO010001234.1:252500-257500 GCA_016801955.1 Conus betulinus | reverse complement strand
TGAGCGGACACTGGACTGCCACTGAGTCCCTTCGGTGGTGTTCAGTGGCGCCTGTTCTCATCCAACATATGCAAGACACCGCCTACTAAGCCCCCCACTGACGACAATAATTGCTTACTCGCGGAACTGGCGTGAGTGAGCTCTCCCTCTGGAGGGCGCCACCACGTATATCCAACGACAGCCTCTATGAATTCATCGATACCGGTGACCCCGACGGAACCAAACCAAGGCCATAGACGTGGAAGGGACAGCAAAACTGAGGTCACCATGACAGCAGGACATGAAAGGACGCAGAATTTGAGACTTAAAAAAAAAAAATGCTGATCAATGAGAATAAGGATGATGAAGATGATGTTACGGGTATCCATTCCAGTATGAGACTGCACGAAGGGCTGTACTCTACGCTTACTTTCATAATATATCCCGGCGTCAACCAGGCACGAGAGATACAGACACCTGCAGTGTTGGTCTGGAAATCTGAGCAACACTCTCAGAGACGCATCCATTTAGTGGACGAAACTTGACTGTGTGGTCCCAATCTTCCTAACTGAGCCTGCAGCATATTTAACTCTGGGTAGGAGCTGGTCGGGGCTGAAAAATCCCATTTGGCTCTGATGGGAATCGAACCAACGACCTCCTACCCAGGAGTCCGCGACACTAACCACTTCGTCACACTGGCTTGTTGCTTCTTTTCTTCTTCTTCTTCTTCTTCTTCTTCTTCTTCTTCTTCTTCTTCTTGCTGCTTCTTCTTCCCTAACTGCCACAGCTACTGTTGCTGCTTTGTATCATCATCATCATCATCATCATCATCATTTTTTTTCATTACTACCACTACTGCTGCTGCTAGTGCTACTACTGCTACGACTACTGTCATTGTTATCATCATTATCATTATTGCATTGCATTATTATTATTATCATTTTCATCATCATTATCATCAGTATTATAATCATTTTTACTGTTATTATAATTATCATTGTTATTGTTGTTATTATTATCATCAGCATCATTATCATCATTTCTTTTTCTCTTTTGCCTTACTACTGATTTTGTAGCCGTCGTTTTCAATTGATAATATACAGCATACACATCTATTTCTTTTGTTATAAATAACGTCATATGGAGAAACACGTATGGAGGTAGCCAGTCGTTTCTCAGACCCTGCTCGCTGTCGAAGAATCATTCTAAAGGGTCCTCGACCATTGAGCAAGACTTTTTTCCTCTTTCATAAATCTGGTCTTTTTGATGGGTTAGGTTCCAGACACTCTCTTCTGGTGCCGATGACAATGATCAGGAACCAGGCCAGGCTGGCACTTTTGTTTGTCTTGAAAAGAAGCTAGCGGAGAACAAATCGTCGTCGGAAGGGAGGCGTACCTTTCCTGGCATCTCTCTCTCTCTCTCTCTCTCTCTCTCTCTCTCTCTCTCTCTCTCTCTCTCTCTGTTCCGTAATTTTTTTTTCCCCTTTTTTTTCTTTTTCTTCTCGCTTTTACCTTTCTTGTTGTAGTTGACATCGGTGTGCGTCTTCTTCTCTTCTTCTTCTTCTTCTTCTTCTTTTGTCTGTCTGTCTATCCTTCCCTTTCTTTAAATCTGTGTCTCTCTTGAACGCCTCTGCCAAAACGCCGATCAAACAGAAGCATGTTCTCTCTCGTACAGAGCACACACACACACACACACACACACACACACACACACACACACACACACACACATATATATATATATATATATATATATTTCATATTTATGATATACATTTTCCCATTTATTTCATCTTCAATTTTTTTTTTTTTCCATTTCAATTTCTAATCTTTGCCAAATCATTACTATAATGATGGAAGAATTGTTAACCTGCACTTGTTTTCCCCCACTACTAATTGTTCAGCATTATACTGTTTGGTCATCAGTGGGTGATTGCATCTCTTACAAGATCCAAGGAAAGGTTGTTCTGCACAATTCTTAGCCACTGACAATGCTTGGGTTATTGAACAGCAGAGCTGACCACTCAGACTGTTCCGTATCTTTTGATCTCCCTTGCATCCTTAAATGGATCCTCAAGCATAGGCTCAAAGATTGTCCCTTACATTTTATACTGTTTGCGTAATGTTTTTAGTTTTCAACAACTTGTTTCCTCTCCAAACTTTCGTTTTGTTAATTCTATTACCTTTCGCTGGCTGCTTTGGGGGTGCTGTTGCATTCTTTTTCGAACCCTTGGCGGTCGGAACACCACAGAATTATGGACTGTGGTGTGTCTCTATCTGACGACGCCAAAGCACAGACACAATCAGCCGTGTCTCTCTAATGAGTCCGATCCAGCGGACGAAAGGCCTGTCAGAGCAGGCGACACATATAGATCTGTCTTCGGGAGGGATTGCGATAGTTTCTTCATGCAGCTAGTGAAGGGGCGATTTTCATATTTATGATATACGTTTTCCCATTTATTTCATCTTCAATTTTTTTTCTCTATTTCAAATTCTAATCTTTGCCAAATCATTACTATAATGATGGAAGAATTGTTAACCTGCATTTGTTTTCCCCCACTACGTAATTGTTCAGCATTACATATATATTCCCCTCCCCTTTTCCTCGTTATTAAAAAAATATTTACTAAGTCATAATGTGATGATGGAGGGATTGTTAGCCTGCAGTTGTTATCCAATAGTAATGAATTGTTGAATCTAACTATCTGGTTATCTATCTATCTCTGTGTGTGTCCGTCTGTCTCTCTCTATCTGCGTGTGTCTCTGTGTACACTGTCAACATACGAATGGCAGTGTACAAGGGTTTCATGTAATTGTGACTTCACCCCCCCCCCCCCCCCATCTCTATCTTTCTCTATTTCTGTCTCCCTGCCTTTTCTCCCTCTGTCGGTCTGTTTGTCTCTCTCTCTTGCTCTCTGCTGCTTTTTTTTTTCTCTGTGTGTCGAGTCCTCTCTCTCTCAGTCTCTATGTCTGTCTCTCTCTCTCTCTACACACACACACACACACACACAATTTGTCTCTATGTCTCTCTTCGTCCTTGCCTGTCGATATGTCTGTCTCACTCGGTCGGTTAGTCTGTCTGTCGCGCTGTCTCTCTCCTGTCCCTTTCTCTGTCTCTCTCCTGTCCTTCTATCTCTGTCTTACACACACACACACACACACGCGCGCTTACATAGAGACACACAGGGAGGGAGAGAGAGATTTTCACACATAAACTCTCTCTCTCTCTCTCTGCATTTACATAAACACAGCAAAACGCAGAGGAGAGGGAGTGAGTAGCAGAGAGAAAGAGAGACAGGCAGACAGACAGACAGGCAATGAGAATTCACCATGAAGTTACTGACAATCAATAGTTTTCCCCTTCATCCCGCTTTCAGAAATGTGATGTGGACTTGATTCTCAGATACTAGCTAACATTATACTAACATTACGCCCATTTAGTCACCGATATGATCATGTGGATATTACATTATACTAACATTATGCCCATTTAGTCACCGATATAGTCATGTGATATTACATTATGCTAACATTATGCCCATTTAGTCACCGATATAGTCATGTGATATTACATTATGCTAACATTATGCCCATTTAGTGATATTACATTATACTAACATTACGCCCATTTAGTCACCGATATGATCATGTGGATATTACATTATACTAACATTATGCCCATTTAGTCACCGATATAGTCATGTGATATTACATTACACTAACATTATGCCCATTTAGTCACCGATATAGTCATGTGATATTACATTATACTAGCATTATGCCCATTTAGTGATATTACATTATACTAACATTATGCCCATTTAGTCACCGATATAGTCATGTGGACATTACATTATACTAACATTATGCCCATTTCGTCACCGATATAGTCATGTGGATATTACATTAGATTAGCATCATGCCCATTTAGTCACCGATATGACCATGTGGATATTACGAAACCTCAGCTCAATTATCTCTCCAGGCTCTCAGCTTGATCCACCTCTGTTCTGCACGGCATCCGCCAATTTGCGGGGGCACCCCTTTCTATCCTCCACGACAAAAATAACACGTGGAGAAATCAATGGGTTCGCTTGTCAGTTTGTGGAATGGAGACGGCCCCTGCCGCCCAACTTTCTCTGCTTCCCTAAGCACAGTTGTCACTTAGTGAGATGCACAGAGAGACAGAAAGAGAAATAAAAGAAAGAAGAGAGAGAGAGAGAGAGAGAGAGAGAGAGAGAGAGAGAGAGAAAGAGAGCGGGAGAGAGAGAGAGAGAGGAGAGAGAGAGATAGAGACTGATAGAGAGAGAGAGACAGAACGAGAGAGAGAGAATGCGCTATAGATTTATAATCATTAACTGTCCCTCTCTTTTGCTTACAGATTGTGCAGTAGTAGTAGTAGTAGTAGTAGTAGTAGTAGTAGTAGTAGTAGTAGTAGTAGTAGTAGTAGTAGTACTTCAGTTTTATGTCTTTTCACATATGTGATATTAGACGGAGAGAGAGAGAGAGAGAGAGAGAGAGAGAGAGAGAGAGAGAGAGAGAGAGAGATGCATAAATGTCTGTGACTATGTAAGTGTATGCATTAAAGTGGTTATCTAAGTGCATATATATGTCCCTCTAAGCATCCCTACAATATACCTGCAAATGATCTTACAGTAAATGCTTAACTGGACTACAAATTTAAGAGAAAACAACATTGAAGGCAAGATAAGATAAGATAATGTTGCTTATAGCCCAGCCAACCGCAAATGGCCACATCAGGGCTTTCACCACGTTAAAATCAACCCACAAGTCATAAATTCACACAATTCTTTAAAATACATCGAAAAACCCATCCGAAGTTTTGTTAAACAATCTTTCGACTGTAAAATCTCAGATCCGATGAAAAATGTTAATCTCTTTCAAGAACTCAAAGATCACGTCAGGCGGAACATCTCTGAACAAGGTTTTCATGGAATCTGCTGTAAAATGTTTGTGTCTCACATCGTGCAAGTCCCAACACTCTAAAAGAACACGTTTCAA
>JADBJO010001234.1:245000-250000 GCA_016801955.1 Conus betulinus | reverse complement strand
GAGAGAGAGAGAGAGAGAGAGAGAGAGAGAGAGAGGAGAATTCACTGTGAAGTTACATTTACTCAATAAATCTCCCTTTCTTCCGCTTTCAGATCGCGTAGCCGAAGTTAATTCTTCCACATACAACAATAGCTAAAACCATGCCAGCATTATGCCAATTAAGTAACAGATATAATCATGTGGGTATTGTGAAACCCCTGCTCGATTATTTCTGCAGATCCCCAGCCTTTTCCAGCTCTATTCAGCACGGCATCCCCCCATTTACAGCGGTACCCCTTTTTCTATCCTCCACGACAAAAAAAAAAAAAAAAAAAAAAAAAAAAAAAAAAAAAAAAAAACACGTGGAGAAAATCAATAGGCTCGCTTGTCCGGTTTGTGGTATTAGAGACGGCCCTTGCTGCGTTTTCTCTCTCCTTCGCTTAAACACAGTTTTGTCGGATGTACAGAAAAGAAGTGTGTGTGTGTGTGTGTGTGTGTGTGTGTGTGTGTGTGTGTGTGTGTGTGTGTGTGTGTGTGTGAACAAGTGTGAGAGAGAGAGAGATTGTGTGTTGTGTGTGTGTGTGTGTGTGTGTGTGTGTGTGTGTGTGTGTGTGTATGTCCATATGTAAGTGTGTGTGTGTGTGTGTGTGTGTGTGTGTGTGTGTGTGTGTGTGTGTGTGGTGTGTGTGTGTGTGATGTGTGTGTGTGTGTGTGTGTGTGTGTGTGTGTGTGTGTGAGAGAGAGAGAGAGAGAGAGAGAGAGAGAGAGAGAGAGAGAGAGAGAGAGAGAGAGAGAGTCAACCGTGAACCTGTTGTCAGTAGTTTTATTTCCTTTCATGAAGTGTATATGTAGGTCGTGGGGGTAACGTGATGGGCGCTTTGGTAGTCAGGTATCCCCATAGCCCTATCTGTCTCAGTCGTGAGGAACAGGATAGAGGTGTTTGTGAGTGGTAAGTTTAACGCCCTGGCAGCAGGGCTTTTAAGGGACACGTTGGCTATCGCATCAAGCTGCAACGTATCCAGTTGTCTGGTGGACTTGGAACTTGGCAGGCTTGGAACTCTGTATCTGCCCTGGGAACGAGGCACCCAGGGTGGTCGATGTCTTCAGGCAGAAGCCTGAATCGAGTTCTTTCATCGTATGTAGCCTGTGTTGTTCTTCTTCCATGCTAATTGTAAATGACGGTGTCTTTCGTTTTGCCCTTCTACCAACCCGTCGTTAGTGCTACCTGGCGGCTGTCTTCGTGCTGTGTGGCACAGGTCCTGTGCCGCGTGAAGCCGACTCAGAAAGCGGGCAGGTCAGAAGTGGCCAAGCTGCTTTGCAAAGATCCATTTCCGTCCTGCATCCATGAGGAACGTTCCCACGAGTTCCTTTCCCCAATGGGAGGGCTGGTCCTTCAGGCTGCAATGAAGTCGCAGCATGGCAGCGTCTTGTCGCCAAAGTGCTCCACAGCCTCAAGAGCCGTCCGCCGGCGAAACAGGCTAGGCCTTCGTCACTGCTGACGTAAGGAAGATAGGCGACGCCGCCCTACGCCTATCTATCACCTAGGCGCCTTCTGCTGGTAATACCACTTACTAGTAGGTCTAGAGGGGGTCTAACCAGCCCTGTCCCTTATGCGACCCATCCAAATATCCTGCAGTGTATCATCGAGACGTCCACTCTCCGCTGTGTACAACAGAATGGTGCTAGATAGAGAGTCGTATTGAGGCGCATGCCCTGTTCCCCGCAAGCTTGCAGCGATTGAGAGTTTCAAATTGTCTTCCAGCGTACACGTTGAATTCTTTCTGGCATGGGCACAGTCTGATGTCTCTGCATTATACACAAAAAAGAACACAGTTTACATGTACCCGCATAATTTCCAAATATAAAAGCCACGATTTTGAAATTGGGAACAGATTTAATTCATTATCTTGTTCCAACGTACATTGAATTTCATTGGGATCGAATGAACGGTTGTTGATTTACAGACAATTAAACAGAGGATGGGTCGAAATCAAAGTTCGCAAAATCTGTTCAGTTCACAAAATCATTTCAATAGTGGGTGTGGCCACCGCCATTGGCGAGACATTCCACGCAGCGACTCCTCATCGAGTTGACCAGTGTTCTGATGACCCTCTGAGGGATTCTCTGCCATTCCAGTTGCAGCATTTGGAAGAGATCCTGGCGGTCTCTGGGAGGTGGATGGTTCTCCTTCACACGTCTCCCCAACTCATCCCACATATGCTCGATGGGATTGAGGTCGGGACTATACGCCGGGAAGATCATCCTGTTGATGCCGGCCTGCACAATGAAGTTTTTTTCGGCCACCCGGGCCCTATGTGGCCGAGCATTGTCGTCTTGGAAGACTGCCATGGGTCCTATCCGTTGCATGGTCGGAACAACGAAAGGCGCCAGGATTTCATCCCGATAGCGGATGCCTGTGAGGTTTCCATCAATATGGTAGAGTGGTGTCTTGTGGTGGAGGCTGAAGGCACCCCATACCATAACAGATCCTCCCCCAAAGGCCCTGGTCTGGCGAACAGCTGCATCAATGTAACGTTCACCAACACGCCTCCAAACTCTAGTTCGGCCGTCATTGTGTTCAAGACTAAACCGCGACTCATCTGAAAAGAGGACCTGGGACCACTGTTGTTTGGTTCCATCTCACATGACGATGGCAGAAAGCTCGGCGAGCCAGCCTATGGGCTGCTAGCAGTCGTGGTCGAACAGCTGGGCGACGTGATCTGAGGCCGAAGTGGTGAAGACGGTTTCGTATGGCTTGACGGCTGAGGATGGTGTTATTTGCCATACGAAGCTGCCTTGGATGCTGGTGGAAGTGGTATCCCGCTGCAATAGGGCCTGCCTCTCGATGAAACGATCTTCTCTGGGAGTAGTCTGCCTAGGCCGACCTGACCGTGGCCTCTCTTCAACGCTGTTGGTCGCCCTAAAACGCTGATTCAGTCTAACAATAACTGAATGATGCACACCAAGTCGTCGCGCGCCACTTCAGCCTTTGCAATGCCATCTTGTATCCACGCAATCGCCCTGGTTTTTTCAAAGGTGCTAAGTTTTTTCTTCGTGGTGGCATGGTGAGAAAAGGGCTGACAGTAACCAACCCCGCGCTTTAAACAGCCAAAGAAGGGGCATAAAACTCACTTGAGAGACTGCCTTGCACGGGAAAAAAGAATTTTTCATTTTACACATCTTGTGTCGCCAGCAAGCTTGATGCAAAACAGCACAGTTAACGCAACTTTGCACTTTTTATCCCGCGCGGTAACGAGGTCACCAAGACCCCCGTGCGCACTACCAGTTGACACAGGCTGGATTACACACTGCTGTGTGAGATTCCATCATTGGTTGCCGCATAACAAAAAAAAAAAAATGTTTTTTTGAAGGGATGAATCGTTATCAGCCGATAGAGCTTGCAGTGGAGCGTGGTGGTGGGAAATCAGCCTCGATGAAAAATATATGGATTGTCTATTCTTTGTTCAACCTGGACGACAAATGTGACAATTTCAACGCTATTCGTACCTCGTGCACGGCGTTCATCATTAATCATCTGCGGACATTTAGGGGTTGTTGCATTCTGCGTTGTGTCAGTGCTTGACGGCATCAGTCTCTTTTGTGTTTAAAACCCTCAGGAGTATATCGCCCTGTAAACCTAATATTGAATGTACTAGATGATGGGGGGGTTGAGACAGTTGGAAGCTGTAGCTCTTCCTCGGCGCAAATAGTGGCTGAGGCATAGGACGGAGAACAACAAATAAGGGAGCTGCCATTTCTGTCTCCAGCGCAGGAGTCAACAATGTGAATTCCGTTGCGGGTAGACTCGCTAGGTTTGTCAAAGGAAAACAGAGCGGGAAGGCGGGAGGAGGGGGAAGGTGGTGGGAAGGGGTGCTGACAATAAGGGGTAATCAACCGAACTTGTAGGCATATTTACCTGAAACGTTTCAATTGTTTGATCAGTTCACTGCCACACAAAGGCAATTCCAACTCGCTGCCGGCTGATATGAACCGAAAATGTCACTTCCTACGGCCAGGCGTTCTGCCCGCGAAGCCCAAGGCCGAGAGAACCGCCTGCAGATTCTTTTAGAGATCTCGTGCAACAACGTAGCTTGACGGCAACGTCAGCACGATTTCAGCAACGTCAGCAAGATTTCAGCAATGTCATCTAACCGGCAACTCTCCTGCTAGGAGTACTTAGTCGCAAACAACTGTTGACAAATGCTGATTTTGCGGCAAAAAAATTGGAAATACACCGGTCTGTATAGGTATTTAGACTGCTGTATTCATTTGTTTTTAATACACAAGTTCGTTCTCGAAGCTCTACACTTTACATTGAAACAAAAATTCAACCGCGTCCGAGGGGGAAATCGGATTTCATCACACAACACTCACCTTAACATACCACTTACTGTGTCTTTAGAATGTCCATTACACCAGGGAAGCTTACCAGCAGCTGTGCACAGCTTGATTTCAATCAATTTCCATAAATGTGAACACACTCTCTCTCTCTCTCTCTCTGGTTTATACACTATCAATCCTCACATGTCAGAGAGTAAGCAAATTGAAAGAATGCTTCTTTGCAACTAAAACATCAACGAACGATTGAAAAAAAGCAAACCATGTAGTCTTTCTGGACTAACTCCCAGAAACGAAGTTTTTTTTTTTTCCTCATGATGCATCGCTAACTTGTCCCATGCACCAAAACTAGTAACGTCTTCTGATACGTGCACGAAATGACTGGCAAATAGTCAGTGGACATTGATAACCGAGCTAAAATCAAACATGACAAAATGGCATAAACAAACAGAAAAAAATGTCCATTACAGGGAACAAAGCAGCATGGCATAAGAAAGGAAGGCATGGATAGACCAGGAAGGAAATGAAAGGATCAAAAGAGACAAAGGGTCCACAATTCTACGACAACCAGGCTATTTGCTGGGGTCAAAGGATAAAATATTCTATGACAATCAGGCTGTTTGCAGAGGTTGTTTCTTTATGATCATCATTTTAACTGAATGTTTGTTTGGTTGGCTTTGATG
>JADBJO010001234.1:210000-230000 GCA_016801955.1 Conus betulinus | reverse complement strand
TCAGAGGATTTGTGGGTCACATACCTATCAGCTTTACTTGAGAGTTCCGCTTTAACTCTCTATCACAGTCTCGCTGAAAATAATGTTGTGTCATACGAACTTTTTTGATGAGAGAGCTTGCTGAAAAAATTTCAATGTACTCCCAGATGGTTTTCGTAAGCGTTTTCGTGAAGCTAAACCTAGCTCAGATGAACCTTTCGAGACCTTTGCAGTTGAACTTAGGCGTTTGTTTGACCGTTGGGTATCTTTGTCAAAAAGTGATAAGTCTTTTGAAGGTCTGGTGGATCTTATCTTGCGTGAGCAGTTTTTGGAGTGTGTCTCTAAGGACTTGGCTACTTTTCTGTGCGAAAGGGATGTGAAAACTTTTGATGAAATGATCAAGTCTGCAGAGTTATACAGACATGCTCATCCCACTAAGGTGCTTTCTAGGAAAGCTGATGTAAACATTTTTGCTTCTGTTGGGTACAAAACTCCTGGTCAGTTTGATAGAACTCCATGCTGTGGTCAGTCTGACAGAGGAAACAGATACTCTACTTTTCAAAACAGTGGCCACTACTCTGGTTCCTCAGCTGATCATGAAAAATAACTTTGATGGTAGCTGTTATTGTGGTCATCAGAGCTTTGGTTATTCAGCTGGTCGTGGAAATAACTTTGGCGGTAGCCGTTATCGGTCGTGGCGCCCGTCATACCTCTGGCAGTAAGAGTCCCTCAGGAAGTGCTTCTGATCAGTTTGCAAGTGTTGTGTGTTTTTTTGTGTAAAATGACAGGACATGTAGCTGCTAGGTGTCCATGGAAGTCAGGTAGAAACCCTTGTAGAATTTGCACCCTTAGCCACCCAGATGAATGTCCTTTTGTGGTAAATAACGCCACTGTTGCCAAGAACTCAGCTGTTAGCATACAGTCCAGTGCTTGTTGCTCTGTTTCTTGATTCTTCTTTTGCTTGTCTAGCTGCTGGTGAGTTCACAGGCAAATTGCATTTGGAGTCTGGTTCTGTGAATGGCACTTTGAGTTCTGTTCTGCGTGATACTGGTGCTACCAGTTGTGGCGTTTGCAGACGGTTAGTTTCTGACAGTCAGATGTTAGGAACCACACAGTGAAGTGTGTTTCTTTTGTGGTGGTCGTGTGGATGAGTTTCCACTGGCTACAGTTTCAGTCAGTTGTCCTTATTTTGTGGGCGATTTAACTTGTTGTGTTTTGGATAGCCCTGTCGCAGATCTCATTGTGGGTAATGTACCTGGACTTTCTGTGAGCGGTGAGTTTTTTGTGATGTATCTGGTGAACCTTTCTTTTAGCCGCCGTTACGAGGGCTAGAGATAAGCATGATGTGGAAAAAAGGCCTTTGTGTCAGATCCCTGATGATCTGAACATTTCCCGTTCTGATCTTGTTCAGAAACAGAAGGATGAGTCATTGAAGTCTTGCTTTCAGTTAACGTCTTCTGATATGTCTGCTGTGTCTACTTCTGATGCTGTACCTACAGTCGTTCTTTCACTAGATACTTCAGTGCCTGGGTCAGAGATAGTACCTTTGGCTTGTGAGCAAGAACAGGGTTCCTTGGACAGTTCTCCAGGAGTTGGTCTTTCTGTGGATCCCTCTCCAGAGTCTGTTTGTACTGTTCGCGAAGTGGTTTGTACAGTTGGTGTCGTCCAGGACTGTGATGACGCTTTACCCATTCCCACTTTAAACTGTTCCGATGGCGTCTTCTATGCCAGATGAAAGTGTTCGTTCTGTACAGTTTGATGGCACTTTGTCTCTGACAAAAGTACCAGGGAGTTGCGTGTAACATTTGATGATTTTCAGGACATTTTGACTCCCAAACAAGGTTCTTTCTCAGGTGATGTATTATTACAGATCCCTCTTACAACAGATGTCCCTGTTAGAAGGAACTGTTGTGCGAAAAAGACTGTTGAGAGAGAGACTGGTATCATGTTGGATCCTGGTATCACTGAGCCATCGAATAGTCCGTATGCATCTCCAGTGTGTTCGTCAGGAAGAAAGATTGCACGTGTCGTTTCTGCGTTGATTTCAGGTCTATTTTTTGGACTCCTGAGTGTGTTGAAGCTTTGAGGAAGATTCAGGAATCTTGTCTTCTGCACCTGTGTGTTGTTACCTACATTGGGTAATCCTTTTATTCTTAGGACTGATGCTAGTTCTGTTGGTTTGGGTGCTGTATTGCTCCGAGAGAATGATGATTTTCTTCACTCCGTCGTGTTTGCTTGTCGAAAGTTGTTGAATCGTGAGAAGGCGAGGCGTACAATGTACTATTGAGCGGGAATGTTTAGACATTGTCTCTACCCCGTGGGGGTATGGAGAGGCTGACCAAGTGGTCAGTAGATATGAGTAGTCTCTACCCTGTGTGGGTATGGAGAGGCTGTCCGTGGGGTCAGCAACAAGCTAGCATGTCAAAGGGATTCAGAGTTCGTTGGGACGACAACTTGTGTCTTCTGTTGTGTGGGAGTTCATGGAAGGATTCCATGAGCTGCTTCCGTGAGCGGCTTCGTTTTCCGTCGAGTCGATGTGTGATTTCTGGGTTTGTGTATTCTGCTGTTTGTTTACTTCTTCTTCAAAAAAACAATTCGGTCATTGTTTTTTGTTTGAGGAGGGGGAGTATTGTGACGTCAACGTAAATTATGACGTCAACTTAAAATGACATAGGTATCTACATGACGAAAATAATAATATTGACGAGGAGAGAGCAAGAACTAACGGCTGAGGCTTTGGTGTCAGCTTATTTTTATTTGTTTAAATCGTCGTTTTCTCCGTAGTGATACTATGTGGAGAGGCTGACTTTTAAGTCAGTAGTGCGTCGATGTTCAATGTGTATGTGCGATACTTTGGATGACGGTACCAGTGAAAATATGTACCAGGAAATTTATTTGTAATAAAAATTGTTGTGAAGGCTGTGTCGCCGAGAAAGACTTAAAACTCCTGCAAGAAAATTTACGTGCGCTAATTGTACCACCTCATGTGTGTCGGTGGGCTGGGTTTATTGATGTGAACATTGTAATATCAATACACGGAGAAGTTAGTTAATTTTTGTTTCAGATCAACTACACGTCGAATCGAAGTTTATTGTGTTCTATGGGACTTGCCTGAAATCGTGTTCGCCGGGGATTCAATGGTTTACTGTGCCTTGTGAATCGGCAGTTCTTCTTCTATGGATTGCTTTGCATTGTGCATCTGCGGTTCTTCTGCTATGGATTAATGTGCTTTGTGAATGTGAATCTGCGGTTCTTCTTCTGATAGTTCGACGTAATTTATTGTGCGTGCTGTGTGGAGAACATGTTTCTTCTTCTTCGTCGTTTGTGTTTATGAACAGCCGTGCTTATTGTGTGGGGGACATTGGTTATCCTTCTTTGCCTTCTTTAGTGTGTTGTAGACTGTGGCTTGAGTACTGTGGAACCGAGTGTGTTGACTGTATATGTGAGACACTGTGGACGGCGCCGGCGAGATCTGTGAGTGATATCAAGATATGTAATATGAAACGCTGATATCTGATAATTGAAGTTCCTATGTATTGATAGCTTGATCTATATGCTATGTAGTGACATATGTTGATTGATGTACCAGTTCACATGAATGTATATTTTAATGGTTCAGGCAGCATAATTATAAAGAAAAAAAAATTTAACTCGTGTGTTCCTTGGCTATCCATGTGCGTATGGTGTGGGTGTGTGTAGGGACTAATTATTACACGCATCCAAACTTTTGAGAACGGGAGTCAGACAGCAAAACACGCACCGCACACCATCCGTAACATACATCTTAACCCCCGATTCAATTTGTTGTATCGGCGTGAGAAAACGAAACATAACAGTCGCCTGTGTTCAATTTCCTTTAGATTTTCCAGTCAATAGACCTTAGCTCAACGGCTCTATTGCTTTTTTTTCTCTTTTTTTTTTGGGTGGTGGTGGTGGTGGGTGGTGTTGTTTTTTTTTTTCTCCTTTTTTTCAGCTAGCACCAAGAGGAACGTGAAAGGAGCGATGTTAAACTGTCTGGACAAATTTTATTTGCGGTTGAGCAAACGTTGGCTTACAGTCTACTGGACTGTCTGATCAATACATTTTAAAACACATCTGTGGATATGAATTATAGACCAAAAGTGATGTGATCATTGATATGTTCGAAGCCTTCCCATCCTTCTCTCTCCACATCCTTCAAATCAACATGCCCTCCTCGAATTGAAGAGAATGAACAGAACCGATTGAGTTCTGATGAAAATATTCTTTCTTCAAACTATCAAATGGTCAGCACGTGGAACAGAAGTTCCAGACATCTACACACACACACACACACACACACACACACACACACACACACACACACATTACGGAAGATTCATTTCATAATCTATCAAAACTGTTCAAATACGGTATTCCCTCGATATCAATTTCCTGCAGGTTTTTCCACTCGGTGCATTATTGATCACGTCCTGACTGTTTAATTAGTCATCATGCATAATAACTTAAAAAAAACCATCGGTAAACTTGGGGACAGATTTCATTCGTGATTGATCAGACACACCTAGAATCATTGTGATTTAGTTCAATGGCCAAGAAAATGTTGGCGATGAAAACAACAGAACGAATGTTACGACGATGTTGGCTGATCCATGCCATCCCTCTACAAAAACCCCAGTCCCTATTCCCTCCTTCACCACATCCTCCTGTAGTGACGACAGATGCCAGAATCGTTGATTAATACTCTCTGGACAAATTAACCCGCAGACAAACTTATTTAACCGCACAAAACTCCTGGGATTCAATAAGACAGACAGCAAATACAATAACTGCAATTATCAATTACTGAGGGAACGTGACGTCCCTGTTGATATGTTCGGATCTCCCTGCCAGCATCTCTCTTGCATTAACCCCCATCCCCGTCACTGCATTCTTCCATTCCACAAGAGCAGCGAGGCACTCGTCAGCACCGTTAGCGTGATGAAGTCGCTTCACAGGATTTGGGAAGATTACAAATGACTGAAAGTGTTTCATTTTGTTATGCAGAGATTATGTCTGTACACCCATTCACTTCCTTCTCGTCTCCCCCTCCCCTCCTCCACATACACACGCACTCTCTCTCTCTCTCTCTCTCTCTCTCTCTCTCTCTCTCTCTCTCTCTCTCTCTCTCTCTCTCTCTCTCTCTCTCTCTCTCTCTCAGACACGCACACATGCACGCACGCACACACACACACACACACACACACATCTCTATCTATCTATCTATCTGTCTCTCTATCTATCTATGTATATATACATATATACAAATACAAAAACAACTATACACATAATCACACACGCAGGTGCAAGTGGAGAGAGAGAGAGAGAGAGAGAGAGAGAGAGAGAGAGAGAGAGAGAGAGAGAGAGAACAGAACAGGATTGTATTCAAAAAGGCCAAAGCCCCATTTGAAAGGAGTGTGAACAATGACAATGAATATGTGATACAAATCTGAATGAAACTGTCATCCCAATATAAGCATGAGAACTAGGTCAAATGCAAGACTGAAAACAGTTTACCAACTTACAAAGGAAAATAATGGACATTCAATAAAGAGAAATCATTACATTCGCACAATTATAGACTCAATTCACAAATTCGCATTCACACAACAACAAATCTGATATTTCAAGATATACATATATGTAAACATACATGCATACATACATACATATATGCATACACACACACACACACACACACACACACATATACATACATATATATATATATATATATATATATATATATATATATATATATATACTGGGAGCCGGAATAGCTCAGTTGGTAGAGCGCCTGACTCGCAATCTTGGTGATCCTGGGGTTGCGGGTTCGAACCTCCGCCGGGGCGTTTCGGTACAGGGGGATTTTTCCCTCGGAGTTAACATTGGTTCTGACTCCATTTCCCCATACAGTCCTTCGAATGAGACTATAAACCGAGGTAGGTAGCCCGTCGTGTAAATGAGTGTGTTACATGTTTATAGTTGATTATTTTGTAAAGCGCTGTGAGCTCTAGTGAGAAAGGGCGCTCTATAAATGTACGTTATTATTATTATATATACAGAGAGAGAAAGAGAGAGAGAGAGAGAGAGAGAGAGAGAGAGAGAAACAGGATTTTATTCAAAAAGCCCCATTTGAAAGGGGTGTGAACAATGACAATGAATATGTGATACAAATCTGAATGAAACTGTCATCCCAATATAAGCATGAGAAGAACTAGGTCAAATGCAAGACTGAAAACAGTTTACCAACTTACAAAGGAATATAATGGACATTCGATAAAGAAAAATCATTACATTCGCACAATTATAGACTCAATTCATATTCACACAACAACAAATCTAATATTTCAAGATATACATATATTCACATACATACATAAGCCTTCATATCTGCAGTGGTAGATGATTCTGCCTAACTGACAGTATATGCTTGAGTGGGTGAATGGGGAATAAATAAATGCTTCTCAAAATAACCCTTAAACAAGCTTATAGTCTCCAAAGCGGGAGACCATCTCCAATGGGGAGAAAGCTCACAAACATATAACTCCCGGTCAGATACTGGTATAACTCCTGGTCAGATACCGGTATTTCGAAATCTGATTGTTTCTCCTCAGTGACCGCGGAAAGTGGTAATTTGACTTCTCTGCCTTTTCGGTTTTAAGAAGAATGCTATACCAAAAAAAAAAAGGCTGGTGTGCAATACCATAGTATGTTTGTTGAGTTTTCAAAAAAATAACCAAAGGTGCCACCTAAGAAGCAAAAGAAATCATGATGAAAGCAAAACAAGCTACATTTTCTTGTGAAAAGTAGAAAATATAGAAAGATAACCTCTTAAGACACAAGTGCTGAGGGCCAGTTCTTGGAATGAATCCGCAAGGGACTAAATTACAATGAAACAATAAATTCCAAGGATAAGTACCGAGCACCATTCCAGGGGGGCTTATTATGAAGGCTTATCACCCCCCCCCCCCCCCCCCCCCCCCCATTTCTATAATCTGAGACATAAGAGCAAGCTTTGTTTATAATTCAATATTTCTTGCAGTCATTGCAACACCTAGCTGCTCCGTAAGTTGCTGGAATGGTGCTCGGTACTTATCCTTGGAATTTATTGTTTCATTTTATATATATATATATATATATATATATATATAGAGAGAGAGAGAGAGAGAGAGAGAGAGAGAGAGAGAGAGAGAGAGAGAGAGAGTCTGAATATGGAGCAAAAAAAAAAACCCACCCAGAATCGACACACACATTATTAACCACACGGTTCTGTGAAGTGCTGAACGATAATGATGATTGCTTGGTCAGTTCTCTGCTGATTTTCAGCCATTTTCAGTCAGTCAACATACAGAAGACCCTGCTCAATGCGTTGTTAAGCTCTCGTGATGAAATTAATTCATGGTTGATCAGGCGTGGATTCATGCGACTCCCTTTATATTTATTTAATGTCTGCACAATGTCTGCGATGAATAAAAAAAAATGCACGAGGAATGATCATGCATGTTTGGCTTGTTCACTGACATCTCCAACCAAATCCCAATAACCTTTCTTGAGTAAACTGTAACCCTAACTTGTATCCACTGGAGAAGTAGAATAGCCTTCAAACGTGTTTGTGAACCAACAGACGTGTAGAGCCTCACGCAGTTCCTGAAATGCTTCAAAAGAGAGTGTGGAAGACCACTGCTTGCAGTTAGGAATTGTTGGACAAACGTGGCGTCACTGTTGATTCTCCACAATTTTCTCAGCCATTTCGTCACGCATTACACTTGCATCTTCGCCCATTCTTTTTTCAAAACGGTACACTTGGGCACTATTTACATGCTTTCTTCGCTCCACAAGCCATTAGGACCCACTTCAGAAGAACACATAAGAGAAAAAAAATCACTTTTATTTTGTATAATGCAACTTGCATGTGTACCGCTCCCCAAACATGTATCCCCGAGAGAGAGAGAGAGAGAGAGAGAGAGAGAGAGAGAGAGAGAGAGAGAGAGAGAGAGAGAGAGAGAGAGAGAGAGAGAGAGATACAGACAGACAGAGAGAGAGAGAGAGAGAAGGGGGAGGGGGAGAGATGTGGGGAGGGGGTAATCAAAGAGAGAGAAAAAAGATGCGGAAGTGCACACAGAAAACACATTCATACAAATGTACACATGTGCGTTCAACCACAGGAGCGCGAACACACACACACACACACACACACACACACACACACACACACACACACACACATACAGAGACTCACAAAACACACACATACAGAGAGAGAGACAGACAGACAGACAGACAGTGAAAGACAGACAGGCACAGATGTGAGGAACCCTTGTGCGACAACACTGTGCATCAATCCTGAACATATGCGTTGCAGCACGAGACGCAGCACATTCTGGATGGAAACATGTGCATCACACAGTGATGGCGTGGAAGTCCCGGTCCTCGAAGGTACCAGCTGCTGGATGACTGTGGACCAGGGCCAAGGACTGACCATCACATGATGACAGGTAGAATGGTAACTATTCATGTCCTGATAATATGGTTTGAATTCATCTCTTAATCACGATCACAGAAGATCCGTTATCACGTTCCTCACCCCCCCCCCCCCCCCCCCCCCCCCCCACCCCCTTCCGCTTCTCAAACTGGAAAGCCTCCGATGCTTTCCCTCATTCCCCTGAATAGAATGCAATTACCAGTTTGTTTTCAAATTCTAAATATTACCTTACAAGCATTTTTTTCATAGGAGAAACAATAAACAAAGTAAGGTAACTCTTGCTCCCACAAGAAAACGTAACTCCAAAGGAATGCTGCTCACCACACCGAATCGCCTAGCAGACGTGATATGCACAGCACAGAACACATAGAACAAAGAAGGATGCTTCCTTGTTTGTACTATTTTTGTGTGTGTGTGTGTGTACTGTTGCCTGCCTTATTTCATATTTACGTTCGTTTTAAAAGGAGAGTTAAGCAAACAAACACAATGAAACAGCTGTCTACATGGACTGACAATGGAACGTAGTCAAATTACAAACAAGGTCAAGCGAAAGGCTCTTGTATAGTTAGTATGACGATCTACTTTTAGCAACATGTGAGAATCAGCCCTGGAAGTTGGGCAATGAAGAAACAGTTAGATTTTCTCTGAAGTATTTGTGGAAACTGGCACTGTTTGATGAATGTCACATAACCGCATGGTTGCTATGGGTGATTATCAACCGAGGGCGTGTGTTGTTCGTGGAGACCAGTGACACACCTTGCTGCCCCCCAGCTACCAGACAGACACCAGTGACTGATTGGCTTGGTGGATATGGTGTGTGTGTGTGTGTGTGTGTGTGTGTGTGTGTGTGTGTGGTCGATGTGGGTGTGGGTGGCAGGGGTGAGTAAGGGCTGCAGGTTATAGTTCAGATATGAAAACCGAGCCTGGACCTGAGAAGAACTGATAGATTAGCTGCCTCTATATTCTGCGGTAGTATGTTTCCATACGGAATAGTCCACAGAAAAAAAAATGACATCTTACTGTAACATACTTGTTCGGATAGTATACGTCATGATGCCATCTTCGATTTTATGTTGTCTCTTGTTGTGTGTCCAAGAGCAATGACAAACAGGCTGAGCTGAGTTTGAGGAGGGTTCTTGTTTTTCTTTCCGTTGGGGTGGCGTGTACAAGATCTAATAATGTTGTACGCGATTGATGTTTCACGTTTTCGATTTGCGATCCGCTTTATACCTCTGCTGTTAATCTTATGCTAAATTGCAGACATCTTTGCTGGCATATGCGTCCTACACAAAGCTGGATTAATCAAACACAGGTCGGACGAAAGCTTTGTTTGTAATCAAAGGTGATCATTATCGGTGGCTGTTAGCAGATCTGTTACCCTATGGCTTTTTTTCAGGCGTTAGTCCATGGAGTGTGTTTAACTTGGGCCTCTTTTGTCCTGAGTTAAAATCAACCATAGATGTTCTTTGTCTGGTGAGTATGTCAGGACCATATCCACCATCCGTTAAGCTTTCTGCCAAGGCGTACATATCGCCTTGTGAACGAAATATAATTGGAAAACAAACAGGTTGGGGTGAGGAGGATGAGGGGAGGGGGGAGGATGAGAGAAAAGGGGGGGGGGGGGGGGGGAGGAGGGGGGGGGAAAAAGACAGTTCATACCATGTGATAGAATGTTCAATGTCTTCCTATCGAAACATGAAGAAGAAGAAGAAGAAGAAGAAGAAGAAGAAGAAGAAGAGGAAGAGGAAGAGGAAGAAGAGGAGGAAGAAGGTTGACGTTCATTAATGAACAGTTAGAGAAACCCTTGACTGATAATGCCTAGAATGATTACTAGATGGTAGATAAACAGACACACATACACATAGACATTTTGGGGTTAGATATACAGGTAGGCAGATGAGTAGAGGTAGAGGATAACATAACCAGGGAGAGAGGAAAAGCAGATGAATAAAACATACAAAAGCAGTCATGAAAACTATGTAAAATGGAAAAAGCAATCTCTCTACGCTATGTTGCACAGAAACGCGAGCAATGTTAACTTTGTTATTCAGTAAATTTTAGTGCGTTTGAAACGACTGTCTCACCGGTTTCTATGATCACATCTGTGGTGTATTACAAGGGATGGTTCTGCTTAAGGCTATCCAACTGACAATTTTTGTATGAGACGAAATTCACTTGACGTTCAGTTCTGTTCTGTTCAGTTCATATATAAAACAAAGTATGATGGCATAGCTATGAATTATCCAACAAGCTTACCGTTACCTTAAAAACACTGTTTGTTCTTCGTTGAAAGTCATCTCTTCATGGTTCAAGTTCTGTGACAGACCGGGCTGGAATGTAATCGAGTATGCCTGAATGACGTTTTCCAGAGGCACTTAGTTCACCAGAATAATGAAGACTGTAACTGTTGATCACTGAGCAGAACTGTTTCTGGCCATTGGAAAAAGGATGCTATACAAAGAATCGTTACAGAGAAGAGATTAGTTGATACATTATCAATACCGATTGTGTGTGATAGTATCTTGGAAAAACAAGAGAGAGAGAGAGAGAGAGAGAGAGAGAGAGAGAGAGAGAGAGGAGAGAGACAGACAGACAGACAGACAGACAGACAGATAGACAGAGACAGTCAAACACACAGACAGATAGACAGACAGACAGACAAACAGAAGACAGACAGAGAGGGAGGAAGGGCAAGATGGAGAGAGGCTTCAGAATAATCATATCCCGAAAAGTAAAGCAAAAAAAAAATAATAATAAAAAAAAAATAAAAATAAAAAAATAAAACGAAATCGACACACCTCAATAATTATCAGAGACAGGTTCAGCCCTGCATCAATATCTGTCTACAGTGTGGTGCAAGACACTGAACAGAGCCAATCGCCTGTGTCAATTTCCGGCCGATTTTCCATTCAATGAACTATTGATCGCACCCTGACTGTGTTGTGAGCATGTCTCGAGTGGATCGTCAGAAATTCAATTCGTTTGCTGTCAAACGTGTCTAGGCTGTACACTTCCCAACCTGTTTGTCGCATCGATTCAAATCAGATATAGGCCTAAATCAAATGTCCACAATTAAGAATTGTACAACCAAGGCAATATGGCTATTAATGTATGTATGCCAACTATCGACACCAGTTACTGCGACACTGTTTTCAATGTCAACACTAACTCGTAAGTCTCTGAAAATGATATATGGCAGATATCCAGTAAATCTGATCACACCTAGAATGCGTTGTTCACTCGGTAAAGTGTCATTTAATGTTTCCGTTTCCCTGTTAATCATACAGTTAACGAAAGGAAAACAATAACCTAAAATAAACTGTCACGGACTTTTTTTCCCCATTGAACAGCTGCAGTTCTACGTGTTATATTCAAAGAGAGTTTGCTCAGTGAAACACCCGAACCTTTAAAATACGTAAGCACCTTCAGATTACTGTGTTCTGTAGCATCTCTGTAAGTTGAAAGCAAGCGATAAAAGTGCATCGTGTGGAAACGGAAAAAATAGTAGAAGGAAAGGACATAGAAATAAGTTCACCAATCAATTGTAAAGTTTTGAAATTCAAGAACAAAACCCGGCTTTGTGAAGCCGAGTCAGTCCGTCAATTTTTCAGTGAAACACAGACACACAGACAGACACAGACAGACACACAGACTGACAGACACAGACACACACACACACACACACACACACACACACACACACACACACAAAAAAAAGTACACACTAATGTACACACACACACACACACACACACACACACACACACACACACATTTTTCTCACAGATTGACAGTCCTTGTTATGGACCCGGTCAAAATGCTGCTGGTTGTTATTGTGAGTCATATCGATCCTAATATTGTGTATTACCATGCCCCATTACAGAGAGAGAGAGAGAGAGAGAGAGAGAGAGAGAGAGAGAGAGAGAGAGAGAGAGAGAGAGACAGAGACAGAGAGAGAAAGAGAGAGAAAGAGAGAGAGAGAGAGTATCAGAATTCTGCAATCTAGATCTACATGTACCAAAAATCATTCAGTACGGTACGTGGAATAAAACCCAGCTCAAAGCACGTTCTTTTGGGTTTAGCTGCTTCAAAAGGACATCCATTCCGTGTGATGATTGACAGTCAATTAACTGCGTTGATGAAACGTCCAAAATGCTTCATGAAACTCTCTAGAGAAACTGACCGGTGGTCAGATATGTGAAGCTGGACAGAATTTCTCGGATCGAGTTTTACACAGATCGATCGTAAACGCACAGGTTTTAATGATGACTCATTGATCGAAAAAAGGTGTTACTGTTTGATTCGTACGATCCACATGCCCGGTACTTCCCTAGCCTGCCTGATCCAGTTCGCTGCACTGAATCTTCTCCCGTTCCACAAGAGTGCAAAGCCACGCTCGAGCAGTGTTTGAGTTCTTCTTTCGCTTCAGTAATCATTCATAGGAAATCAGAAAATGGAGTTTAATGGCTATTATACAGGTTGGCGCGAGCTCGAACACACACACACACACACACACACACACACACACACACACACACACACACACAAAACACACACACACACACACACACACACACACACACACACACACGGACGCACACATATACACATGTAAGCGCGCGCACACGCACAAATACAGACACATATACCTACAGCGAATTCACGAGAGAGAGAGAGAGAGAGAGAGAGAGAGAGAGAGAGAGAGAGAGAGAGAGAGAGAGATGAACACAGAAATTCGTTTAACTTCGGACATAGGACGCTGAGCCGATAGTTCTTGAGATTATCTGCAACGTTTTCAATAACACCGGGCACCTCACCCTAACGATTGTTTGCTGTATCGGACACAGCAGTGAATGTTTATGATCAAACTGCGTCTCACTGTTATACCTCGACAGTACGAATCCGCGCATCCGTAACTCGCAGTATTTACTGCAGTACTGTGGCAGCGACTTCCTGCATTGGGGAACTAGCTCTGTCGTATTATTCCAAACCACGCCGCCGAAGAAAGATACGTTGGCGCAGTGTACACACTGTTTTTTTGATTGGTCTGGGCTGGTGAAAATTAAGTAAACCACCTCGTCTGTATAGTCACACAACAAGACAAAAAGAATCGTCATCAGCCATGCACACAATCAACAATTTTATAATTCAGTCCATACCAGCTGATGAAGTCTGTGAAATAAAGTGTCAAGTGTAACATGGAAGTTGAATTTTGTCAATTCAAACCAAAAAATTGTATTTGTTTTAGCTTCCTATAACTTGCCAGTATCAATTCACAATGACCAGTGTGTTTGTTTTAGGGTGATTTTTTGTTGTCGCATTAGTGTAGAATAAATATACTTCTTTCTTTCCCTAAGCATCCTTACACTTTAGCAATAGAAATCCTAACTTTCTATTGTTTTTCTCTGAATTGGCACTCTGAAATATGAAGTGCTATGTTTTGTTTCAGTTCTGCAAAGCTTCCAAGCAACATTTCTCTCTTTTTTTTTTTTTTAAATAGAAAACCACGTATCAAAATTTTCTTTTCCTTTCATTCCGACATTCTAGCCTATAGATCACCAACAATCTGTCCGATTGATATTCCTAGGGCTAGCACATGTGTCTTAAGCTTCTGACGTTTCAAATAAAGCACTATGACTATGTTCAGACCATACGTTTTGAACAGTTATTCAAAAGAAACCGGATCAGTTGCGACGAATTGGAAGCTTCACTGGTTGGTCTTTCAGAGCCCAGAGTAGTTTCTCTTTCCTCTCACTACCTCACTTTTCTTATCTGTAAGACCATCATTCCTTTGTCAGAAAAAAAGAAATGACAAACCTTGATGTCTACACCTGAAAGTGAGCTGATGGAGAGGTCACAGGCGAGCCCTATCTGTGCAATATGCTTTTGAGAACTAAGCATGTCAAGCTGTTCACGTCATGATCTAAGAATGCAAACCACACACTTCACCCCCCCCCTCCCCCCCCCTCCCGTACGTTGATACTGACTGATGTGATAAACATATTATTGTACAGATGAGTCATTACCATGGTTTTCAACTCTGAACCTTTGCTTGACAGTCTTAAGGCGTGCAGGACTTTGTTTACTAGCTTTGTGAGATGTTCTTGCACTCTTGTGAATTTAGCATAATTAAAGAAAATGACCCTGAATCATTTTATACGAAGGTCTGAACTGTAGGATATCAGGCGTGTACTTAAATATGAACGGCGTTTTATGATTCTTCTATTGTAAATGACAACTTGTTTTTTTCTTCATCGAAGTCGCAATTCGTTGCATTACTCACACATTTTGTTTCTTTTCTGTTGTAATCAAGCACAGGCTGTGGAGAATATTTGCAGCTCCCTCTGCATGTAACAGACATGGAATTTCGGTGCGGAACACCTAAAACGAGTGCCTCTGTGTATGTGCGTGTTAACGTGCTATGTGCGTGCGTGCGTCCGTCCGTGCGTGCGTGCGTGTGTGTGTGTGTGTGTGTGTGTGTGTGTGTGTGTGTGTGTGTGTGTGTGTGTGTGTGTGTGTGTGTATGTGTGCGTGTATGCACATTTCTGTAAGTATGTGTGCATGCTTGTGTTTATCTGCGTGCGCGTGTTTCTGTCCCGTTCGTTCTTGTGTTCATGTATGCCTGTACGTGTGTGCATGTTTATATGTGTGTGCGCGGACAGGCGCGCGTGTGTGTCCGTGTGTGTGTCCGTGTGTGTGTATGCATGTGTATTGAATCTAACCCCTATTTACTTAGACAGACAGATCTTCATGCACATGCAAAGGCAGACGCACAGAGTGATGAAGACATAAGGCAAAGCAGTGTAGGTACACCTGTACAAACCATTCAAACAAAATCACCCGCAAATTGAAACATGTCAATTGTGAAAAAAAAAAAAAAAAAAACACACGTAAGTCTCTCCCGCATTCCTTTCCAGTAGATCATTTTTCTCCCCTCAGTGGACTATTGATCTCATCTTCCCCGCGTTGCTAGTCACTATTGATGGAAATGTCTGGGCTCTATTCAAACAGACTGAGGGAGAGTCTAGAGACACTGATTGAGACAGACAAGAGGGAAGCAGACGTAGAATGACGGACATATGAAAAGACAGGTAGACAGTAAAGCCTACAAATGAACACCGCAAAACACCTTCAACCACTTTGTCCATACATAAAAAACGGGAGACGAAACTTTCACAGAGAGAGCGAGCGAGCGTGCGAGAGAGAGCGAGCGAGCGAGCGAGCGTGCGAGAGAGAGAGAGAGAGAGAGAGAGAGAGAGAGAGAGAGAGAGAGAGAAAGCGATTGTGTGTGTGTGTGTGTGTGTGTGTGTGTGTGTGTGTGTGTGTGTGTGTGTGTGTGTGTGTGTGCGTGTGTGCGTGTATCTGTGTGTGTGTGTGTGCAAGTGTGTTTGCATGCTTAAGTGGGTGCTTGTGTGCGCGTGTTCCTCTGTTGCTGCGTGTGTGCCTGCATGCGTGTTTGTGTGTGCATGTGTACACGGAGAGAGAGAGAGAGAGAGAGAGAGAGAGAGAGAGAGAGAGAGAGAGAGAGAGAGAGAGAGAGAGTGTGTGTGTGTGTGTGTGTGTGAGGGAGCGAGAGAGAGAGAGAGAGAGAGAGAGAGAGAGAGAGAGAGAGAGAGAGAGAGAGACAGACAGACAGACAGACAGACAGACAGGCAGAGAGAGAGAGAGAGAGAGTAAGCGATGGTATGTGTGTGTGTGTGTGTGTGTGTGTGTGTGTGTGTGTGTGTGTGTGTGTGTGTGTGTGTGTCAGGGTGTTTGCATGCTTAAGTGGGTGCTTGTGTGCGCGTGTTCCTCTGTTGCTACGTGTGTGCATGCATGCGTGTTTGTGTGTGCATGTGTGGACGGAGTGTGTGTGTCTCTGTGTGTGTGTGTGTGTGTGTGTGTGTGTGAGAGAGAGAGAGAGAGAGAGAGAGAGAGAGAGAGAGAGACAGACAGACAGACAGACAGACAGAGAGAGAGAGAGAGAGAGAGAGAGAGAGAGAGAGAGAGAGAGAGAGAGAGAGAGAGAGAGAGGATAATTTCCTTGCAAAGACCCGAAACAGACACAAGTTAGAGAAAGAATTAGAGACAGAGGCAGAAAATACAAACAACAAACAAACAACGGACCAACAAATTATGTCCTTTGCTCGACACACCTGTGCAAATTTCCTGCAGCTGTTCCCTTCAATTCACTATTGATCTGCTCCTGGCTGCTTGGTTACTCACCATTGATTGTAATGTCTGAAGTGCTCGACCCAACACTCGTGACAAACTAAAGGCACGAGCACGGAATTTATATAGCGTGTGGTAACGTTAGCACGCGCACGCGCGCGCGTGCGCACCCCCCCCCCCCTCCCCCACATACACACACACACACACATATATATATATATATATATATATATATATAGAGAGAGAGAGAGAGAGAGAGAGAGAGAGAGAGAGAGAGAGGTGGGTGGGGGAGGGGGGATTAAGCCTTAAGAAAACTTCCGTGGCATAAAAGTGACATAAAACACAATTCACACTGCCAATCACGCGTTAACTTCTTCAGGTCGAATTTTGCACCCAGCACTCTCCAAAACAAGAACTATAATACGAATGTGCGTGCAAGCGACAAGTTAGGATCCTCGTGCAGTTAATCGCAGCCTGCCAGCGCTGCGTGAAGGCTATTGCTTTTGGTGCTCGCTATGGTCTGGAGAAGAGAAAAAAAGAAAGCATGCAGTGGAAGAAATTCTGTTTGTGCGAGTTCAAACGTGATGGAAAGGAACTTGGCTTGGCGGGATTGTTTCTTCCTGTGCAGTTTGTCAGAGATGAGAGTGCGTCTAATTCATAATAATTATTACTGAAAATGCTCATCACATTCCTTTTTTTTTTGTATTTCAGGATTATATCCAACTGATTTATTTTACAATTCTGTCTTCCACTGCTCAAGGCATAGAAAATAATGATTAGTTTATTATCCCGTACTAAGAAAGGCGTTCAACAATGTCCATTTTCACACACACACACCACACACACACACACACACACACACAACACACACACACACAGAGAGAGAGAGAGAGAGAGAGAGAGAGAGAGAGAGAGAGAGAGAGAGAGAGAGAGAGAGAGAGAGCAAGAGAGAGAGAGAGAGAGAGAGAGAGAGATGGCAGGGGAAAAGAGGGGAAAAAGCATACGGTATAAAGAAAGATTTCAATACAGTGAAACAGCCGATAAACACAAGAACAACTCAACTAAATCCAATATGAAAACTGCCATTTTCACGAGTTCCTTTGCTTTATTGCTTTATTTACAGCTTTTTGTCTGCTCTTTTCTCAACAGGTTGTCCGCTATGAATATTCATGCCATTAACAACATTTTACATTCTCCGTGCACTTAATCACGGACGGCTGCTGAGTGCCGGTTCTACTGCTTTGCTTGACACATTAATTAGGAAGGAAAACCAAACGCATTCACCTCGCTCTTTCAGCATGGGGTTAATTGACTTAGCGGTTTTTATCTAACGTGTGTAAAATCACAGCCCCGGCAAATAAAATGGAAATGAAAAAAAAAAAAAAATGATCAGAAAGTCTGCTTTTTTGTCACCGTTTATCATTTAAAAAAAAAAATTTCAGTCTGTATCAGTGTACTCTCTCAACTGCAATAGTGCACTGGTGATTCTATCTCCATGATACATAGAGGATATAGCTGCCAATAAAGTTGTCAATGGACAGAAGTTGGAATTTTTTCAACAGTTCACGTACTAAAGGATCCAAGAACAAAATCCTGTACAGGGCAAAAAAGAACAATATCAGCGCTGTCAAGAATGAACTGTGATATATGGAAAGGCAATGATATCTCCATAAGCAGAACATAGGTTCCGGAAAGCAATGCTATATTTGAAATATATGTATATTTGAAAACAAAGACAAAGATAGAGATCGTGAACAAACAGAGGAATGAACAGACTGTGTCCTATGCTTGACGTACCGGTGCAAATACCCTACAGATGTTCCGTTCAGTTACTATTGATCTCACCCCAGGCGCTTTGTTGGCCAGCATTGATTGTAATGGTTAAAATGCTTGGCCCAACACTTTGTGACAAATTCGAGACACGAGCGATGAACTGTCTTGCTGAAAGTGCATGAAGAGAGAGAGAGAGAGAGAGAGAGAGAGAGAGAGAGAGAGAGAGAGAGAGAGGAGAGAGAGAAGGAAAGGAAGGGAAAGAGGGACAGAGAGTGACAGAGAGGGACAACAGAGACATAAGACAGAAAGCGACAGAGACATAAAGACAGTAAAGAGAGAGAGAGAGAGTGAGAGAGAGAGAGAGAGAGAGAGAGAGAGAGAGAGAGAGTGAGAGTTCTAAATTTAAATGAAAGAAGAGAGAGAGAGAGAGAGAGAGAGAGAGAGAGAGAGACAGAGAGAGAGAGAGAGAGAGAGAGAGAGAGAGAGAGAGAGAGAGAAATTTATAAATTTAAATGAAAAAGGAGGAAATAACCTCCGTTACATAAAAAATGGCATAAAACACAATCGCGGCTATTCGCTTATAAACTTCTTCAGGCCAATGTTTGCACCTAATACTCTCCCAAACAAGAACTGAAATACGAATGTGTGTGCAAACAACATGTTAGGATCTTCGTGCAGTTAATCACAGACTGCCGGCTCCACGTGAATTTTTTTTGCTTTTGTGCTCGGTATTGTCCTGCAAAGAAAAGGAAAGCATTCACTCAACGAAGTTCTGTTTATAAGAGTTCAAACGTGACGGAAAGGAAAATGATTCGGCGTTTGTTTGTTGTTTTGTTTTTTAATGCTGTTTATCAGAAATGAGAATACTCCTAATGGAAAATTATTGAAAACGGTGAGGATATTTCTATATCTTTATTTCTGTTCATATTCTTTTTTTCATCGATTTATCCCACAGCTCTATCTTTCATTGCTCAAGGCTCAGACAATAATTAATATTTCATTGTCTCATATGAAAACAGTCACCCTCTGAAGAATACACAAACCGATATCCATATTCATATATATCCAACAGAGAGAGAGAGAGAGAGAGAGAGAGAGAGAGAGAGAGAGAGAGAGAGAGAGAGAGAGAGAACTCGAAGGAGCAGACAGAGGTCAAAAGAGGTTACAGAGGTCAAAAGAGGTTAAATGCTCGATAGAAACAACAAACAAATCAACTAAATTAAACTCCACACGAACACTGTCATTGTCTCATGAATTAATTTGCTTTATATACTGCTTTGCTTCTGCTTTTTTCTCAGCAGGATGTCCGCTGTGGATGTCCGCGCTACGGTCTATTTCTGTGCAGTTCATCACGGTAGGCTGCCGTGTGTGGATTCTGCTGTCTTGTTTGACACATTGATCAGGAAGGAAAGCCAAAGGCATTCGCTCCACACTTTCAGCATGGGGTCAATTGGCTTGCCAGGCTTTATCCAGCGCGTGCCAAATCAAGGCACCAGTAACTGAAATCAAAAATGTTTTTAAAAATGACCACAAAGCCTGTGTTTTGTCATTGTTTATTAGTTTCTATTTGTTTTTTTTTTTTTTTTCAGTGCTT
>JADBJO010001234.1:172500-182500 GCA_016801955.1 Conus betulinus | reverse complement strand
AATCTGTCAGTAAAACCCAGTGCAATGCAGTCATGAGTGGAAGATTTACGTAGTGCTGTCGTCGTCCTCGTTGCTGTTGTTGTTGTGTGATTGTGTTTATTGTTTTGCCGTCTCATCCTTGCAATGGCAACACAACCTCAGCATCAGTTATGTGAAAGGAATTATCAGTAACGTGTCGTCATGAGGCAACCCGCCGGAGAGGACACTGCACTACAGCTGAATCATTTTGCAACTGCCTGTTCTTTACATCTGCTGTACATGAGTTGGCAAGCTAGAGTTTATTTGTCATTCATATCTTTCCATACTCTAGCATACACATACGCATACCTATATACATAATTATATATATACGCATACATATATCCAAACACAGAGAGAGAGAGAGAGAGAGAGAGAGAGAGAGAGAGAGAGAGAGAGAGAGAGAGAGAGAGAGAGAGAGAGAGAGAGAGAGAGAGGGGAGAGAGAGGTGGCAGTTGAAATTACAAAAAAAAGAACCTTGCGTCAAGAAACAAAGTAGAATTCTATAACATAAAACACACTGTTCTTCATTCACTTATCACTTGATTCACATTTTACTCCTGCTACCTCTGAAGCAACGACTATACGTAATCGCTGAAATTTCCTCAGAACTCTTAACAGCATGCAGGAGAAAGAAGTCTGCTGCCTTTCTTCACCGGAATAACTTGGAATGAAACAAAAATCTCGTATCAATTCTGCCGCTTCTGCGTATGCCAAGGGCAAACATGACAGGTAGGCAACTCGCCTGACGAACTTCATTCAACTTTCGAGAACTCATCACTCACACAGAGCCACGGTGACAAGACAGCCTAAAGAGGCAGAAGACCCGCAAGGAAAGAACATGAAAGGAAAGTTATGGAACAATAAGAGCAAGAAGACGACGCAACGAGAAGGGGAAAAGAAACCCACGGCTGAACTGAGACATACCGGTCATAATCCACACAAGGAAAAGACCACGATACAGAAACACCACCACCAAGCACCAGCATGCAAAACACAAACAATACACACAACCAAATGCCACAAGCAGGCGTGGGCATTTATTACCCGGGAGAAAATAAACATGCTGATAAAAAATGTTCGATTTCTGTAAAACTATATATATATATATATATATATATATATATATATATATATATATATATATATATATAAAACTTTCCATACTTGGTCATGTCTTCGGTTGAAACTAATTCAAAACCGTGTGTATCTAACTGTTTTTATCTGTTTTGCCTGTTTGTTCTATTTGCCTGTGTGTATTTCGGTGTCTACCTTTTTTCTGTTCTCATCTGCCTCTGTCTGTCTGTCTGTCTCTCTCTCCCCTCTCTCTCTTTCTCAACCTTTCACCCCCAAATACACACGTACACGCTCATAACACACGCAACCGCACATGCATGCCAACGTTCTACCAGAAGCAAGGACAGAGATGAAGCAGGGTGAGAAAGGAAGAAAGAGGAAAGGCGTGTGTTTCACAGACATTACTCTCAGCTGTGTTCCTGATTGCCCTGCTCTTTACGAATATCATGTTAATGGCGTCTAATGTCTTTAACACCGGTATTTGTACATTTTTAAACAAATGAAAGTATTTCATGGCTGATCTAGCAGATTCTTATGGAACGTCATCACACAGAAAACACGCGAAGAACAGATACCAATGCAGGTAATCCCAGGATGGCTGGTTTGTAAGGAAATCCCAGGTGTGATGGGAAGACACATATACCAAACAATTAACACGAAAAATAGCTTTTGCTCCAGTGGTGAAACCATAACATGCGCATGACTTCAAAGTAATGTTCCATGCATTATCCATCCTCTTAACACAGAAGGCGCACAGAACAAATCGCATTTGTCATACACTTGTGTAAGTATTCTCGCACTTTCCTTTGAATTGGCTTGCTTTATTCATGATGAAGACCACCATGTTTATCGTTATCATCCTCCTGCATAGCGCAACAAGGAGATGAAAGGAAATGAATTGTTTGTCGGCGGTTTTAGGAACAAAATGGTGAAGGGAGAGCCGAAGAGGATTACAAGGAGTCCAGACTCACGTCACCGTGACAGAAAGGCATAAAGCACTGCATAATCGGTGACAATGGTTCTTTGTATCAGGGTGATCAATGAGGATGATCAGTTGGCACCGTGGGATTGCATTAATAATTCCTGAAAGTCTCTTTGTAGCTTCGTCCCACGTGAAACCAGCTGACAGGACTGCACTCTACCTCCCCCTTCATAATGCACACGCAATGCTGATGTCAAGCAGGACAGAGTGACAAAGGGACTCCCAGTGTCGGTCAGGAAATCTGAGCAATGCTGGCAGGTACAAAACTGGTAGGCTGATGGCGAAGTGACCGCGTGCTTCCAAATCTTCACATGTAAGCCTGTAACACATTTCCGAACTCGGGTGGGTAGCAAGTAGCCGGTCAGGGTATAAAGTTTCCACAGTGATTATGGTGCCAGTTTATCCAAAACCTCAGTTTAAAAAAAAAGCTGGCAATCGAAGAAGATTTTGCCAGACAGATTCTGATTTTACCCGTATTTACCGTATGGAAATCAACATGTTCTTATATTAAACCTGGGCCTCCACTTCCCTGCCATCCTTCGCCAGTTCTCTCCCCTCGCACGCCTTTCCTCTTTCCTCCCATCCACAGCTGCTTTTATCTCTGTCCTTGCTTCTGGTACAGTAATGGGAGCGCGCGACCGAGCGTGTGTGTGAGAGAGTGAGCATGACAGAGAGAAAGAGGGAGAGCGAGCGAGCGAGCGAGCGAGCGAGAGACACAGAGAGAGAGAGACAGAGAGAGAGAGAGAGAGAGAGAGAGAGAGGGTTTGAACGCGTGCGTGCGTGCATACCCGAGCGCGCGTGTGTGTATGTTTGTGTATCTATGGGTGAAGGGTTGAGAGAGAGAGAGAGAGAGAGAGAGAGAGAGAGAGAGAGAGAGAGAGAGAGAGAGAGAGACAGACAGACAGACAGACAGATGGACAGACAGGAGACAGATACAGACGTAGGCAGATGAGAACGGAAAACGGACAGACACTGAGATACACACAGACAAATAGAACAGACAGAACAGATAGACACTGAGATACATGCAAACAGAACAAAAAGACAGGCAGACGACAACAGACACGGACAGACGAACGGACAGACAAGCATGCGTACGCACGCGCACATGCACATGCAGAGAGAGAGAGAGAGAGAGAGAGAGAGAGAGAGAGAGAGAGAGAGAGAGAGAGAGAGAGAGAGAGCAGGCCTTTGTCCCAGGTAAACTCGTGTTGCGAAAGAACATCCGAGGCTATATTTTATTCAGTGGTCAGAAAGGGAAACATGCTACAGCAAATTATGAATTATGGAGGAAGATAGCATGTCGACTTGCATTAAGTCCGGCATTTTCAATACACCAGAAATATTGGCGTGCCGAGACAGGATTCCCCATCGTTTTAGCAAACACGCACGTGAAGCACGGACCATTGCGCCATTTCGATGTGGACGTTAAGTCGGTGCAATAATTTATCACTACGGTGGGAATAGCATAAGCTGTTGTCGTTATGGCTGTTGTTCTGTTGTCGTTGTTGTTTTCCTTCTTCACCTTTACAATGGCACCGCTGCTCTCCGTTCTTTCAGTCTCTTCCTTACAGCCATACATAGGTATGCTCTGTCGCAGTCGACAGCAGTATCGGCATCGGTATTCTACAGAGGTCAAGCAAGATTAGGTCGTCTTGGGGAAAACTGACCAGCGGAAACACTGCGTTGCGTTGCTGTAGAGTCATTTTGTGGTTAATTCGTGGCATCCAAACCGATTCAGCATATGCAGGTCACGACCTTCTATACCCCTACTGACGACATAAATTGTTTAATCGCGGAACCAGCGTAAGTGCTAGCGTCTCTCCATGGAGAGCATCATCACATTCATCAAACCAGAGTTCCCATGAATTTTTCGGAACCGACAACATTGACATTAACTCACCACAAGTTACAGAGATATCGGCAATAAATCACCACGACAACGAGACATAAGGTGCCATAGAACCATGAGTTTGCTTTGAAATGATGAATGAGTATGAGCGTGATTACTGAGATGCTGTGATGTTCCCATTCTGGTCGATTCTTCGATACAGAGTTGCATCGAAGGTTTATTTTCATTGAAAAAAAATGTCTTGGCGTTCACCAGGCCCAGGATACGCAGGCACCTGTAGTGTTACTCACAGCAGTTTGAGCCACACTCACAGACTCATACGTCATAAGAGGGAACCCTTGCCCGGTGTTTTTCCCAGTTTTCTCGTTACACCAAAGCCCTGTCCACTCTGCGGGTAAATCCCGGCTAGAATAAAAAAAAAAATAGAAAAGAATCCCAGCATATATATATCTCAGATGAGAAGCGAACATACAACCTCCCCAATACACCAAGCACTTTGTGTTGTTTACTTTCTGTTTATCCGGTGCGTACGCGCAATGAAACATTACAAAGTGTTGTTCTGGTTCGCGTGTTTATTAGCGTTGGTCTGAATTTCTCTGTCGGAAAGACGACCCTCGATTAATCTAGGTTTGGGTCACTGAAAAACGTCGCGATAGAACTAGCTTGACCACTTTTTTTTTTAATTATTAAAATTGCTGCCAGAATTGGGGTTCTGAATTTTGAAAAACTGTAAAAAGATAAACCCACGTAACTTACAGAAAGACTTCAAATTGTCCGCAAAAATCTGCGGATAGCTGAACTTCAGTAAGCAGTTGTTTGTTAATCAAGGTAAGGTACATGTAAAAACATTTTTGTGGCTCAGCACTCTCACACCGGAGTTTTACCTGGAAAACATACCTACGTTAGTGAAATAGGTGATAGACAGGCAATACAACACCCATCAACCTTATAGTACCTACCGATCTGATGGCAAGTGGGCATGTTCACCATCTGAAAAGAACTGATGGGATGTTGTGAGGTGTTAGTAGTTATATAGGCAGCTAGGAAAATATTTGAAAATTTTGTGACCCATAGTAGTAAAAAACAATATAAAAAAAAACAGTTCAAAATCATTCCATATTTGCTGAAAAAAGTATTGGAGTCTTTGATCTGCATGAGTTACTTTGTGTTTTTGAGGAAACAAAATCCTACGACTAATAGGCCTAATACTTCTAACTATACGCAGGTGTTAGTAGGAAGGAAGACAGACAGGCACCACAACACAAAACAACACTCAATTATTTTTTTTTATTGTACTCACCATATAGTTCCAGAAGTATTGAATCATGTAACTCAAACGTGGTCACACGCGAAGAACAGAATGACTTGAAATGTTCTTGCACTTTTTGCATGTTTTGCACTTTCCTCATACACAGAGCACTGACGTGAAATTTTCTTTCCGCTTTGCACTTTTCTCACATGCACAGACTTCAGTACTTTTTTTATGTGGTACTTTTTTATTCACTTAGTCAACCCTACAACAGTCTGTGCAAAATAGCAATGACATAATCTTGTCCTTCGTGGAGTCCAGTATCAGGTGTACTGCTAAGAATAGTGGTGAATAGAACGAAAACAACCAAACTCCTTGCACAGTGCCACCTTACAGGTCACACATTAATGTGTTGACTGGATGGCATTGCCTGCTGGGGTTTTCCTGCCTTCCTTATTGCATAGGACACAGTCCTTCTTGCCTCTGGCAGACTGGATTTTGGAAGGAGTGTGCTTGTGTTAACTGGCGTATCATGAACGACAGGACGGCCTATCCGTTTTCGACCCTTGAAACCACTGGCCATGCCCATGGAGATCTCAGTATGAAAATCCACATGCTTTTCCAATGGGGCAGCTGCAGAGTTTGAGCTTCTGTAGATGCCATAAACATTTACTGCAGCAGTGTCCAGGCAGAAAAAGAACACATATTTCCACCACTTTGTGCATTTTTGCTTGGAAACATATGATTGCACTGATCATGCTTGTCAACACCATTGTGATTCTTGATGTAAGCAGCTACAGCCAGGGGCCTAGAATACCTGGCTCTTTCAACACCCCCTGCACCTTTTCTGTCAAGCTCTCCATCACTTCAATCATGGGCAGAAGTCAGAAGGGGTGACCCTAAGACGGTCAAACCCAGCAAGAGTCTGAGGCTCAACATCACCAATCTGACGAAACCAGTGCTTTTGTGTCCCCAGACTTTTTGACACACTTTGCTGGCTTCATGTCTTGTGGCAGACCCTTTCTGTTGTTTCGCATAGTCCCACATGCCAAGGTGTTCTGCTGAAACAGATGGTGAATGAGTGGGACTGACGTGAAATAATTGTCAAAGCAGATTGAAATAATGGGCTTCTGCCAAGTGTTTGACAACACAATACCCCAGGGGTTCACCCATGCCAGCAGGCACATCATTGGTCTTCCGAGTATATACTGAATAAATCAGCATAAAAAAAATAATCAGCATCACACAAAGCACACACTTTGAGGCTCCACTTTGTTGGTTCTGCTGGCACGTACTGCAAAAACCCACAACGACCCTGGACTTGATCACTGCCTCATCTACTGTGCTGTTCTCACCAGGTAGAAACTGCATAGCAAAACTTTCCCGAGTCAAAAAAATGAGAGGTCTGACTTTGTACAGGGGGTCAGCCTGGCATCTGAGAATAGCCTGAGTGGAATCAGAGAGGTGAAAATACTTATCCAGCTGCTCAAACCTGTTCTTCGACATGACACTTGGCATCCAAAGATTGTAGAAAGGAGCAATGTCTATCCAGTATAAATCACGACGAGGAACATGGGTCATGTTCATACATGAGAAGACCAACATAAGCCCTGATTTCATCCACAGTGGTTGGCTTAAACATATCCTCAGGAAGTTCAGCAGCCACGGGCCTTTGTGTTGCACGCAGGTTGGTTTCTCTTGCCTTGAGATGGAAAGCGTCCAAAAGAAAATCCAGTGTAAATAATCAAAAGGTGTTTGAAATCTCACATGTGGTCATTGGGACCCCTGCATGCATCACACGAATTTCAGTCTGAAGGTCGTCGTTTGACCACTGAGATGACTGAACACATCCTCCAGCATCAGTAACACCTGCGCCACCTACGTAAATCACTGTCACTACTCCCATTCACTCCCTCTCCTTCCACTTCAGTCACTGTCGCTGTTATCTGCAGACTCGAGATCCATGTCCAATTCATTTCACTTCTCAGTTTGGGTTAAAAACATACACCGACAAACATTTGCTCCACAGTCAAGCTCATATCACTGTCACAGTACGACATTGCGAGTGTAGTCAGAAGTCGATGGGATGACAGACAAAAAAGAAAAAAAAATCAGAAATGCCACAAAAACGCTGTCCGAAAATGGCGCCGAGTAAGGCGGGAGAGACCCGGATTATGACAGGTGTGTCATCACAGTTGTGGACCCAGGTAGGGTAGGAACACTCACGCAATGAGCCCACCAACACGGGCGGCACGGGGCGTGTCAATGGCCTGAGGCCCCAGGGCGGAAGGGCGGAAGAGGACGGTACAGAGGTTAAGCGTGGCGTCTTGTAGTTCAATCACCACCGTCTCCATGTTTGGACTTACTACTATCAGCAACCAGCTTTTCAATGTCATTGCTTTATAACAATAATAATAATATGCTGATGATAGTAGGCTATTGATTATATTAATTATAATAATAATAATGATACTACTATTATTACTACTAACAATAACACTAGCAATAATAATGTTGATATTAAATAATAATAATAATAATAATAATAATAATAATGGCATCTGTATCACGCTTTATCTACCGTAGCAGCACTCGCTCACGTCATTCATACACGCCCGCATCATAACGTAAAAGTCGAAGACGAAAAACAGATTTATGACATCGCTAAGCGAAAGAACAAACAAAAACAAAGACAACGCGTTCCGACCTTTTTAACCTTTTTACATCAAATCCTCTCCAAAGGTTAAAAGTGTAAAAAAAAAATACCAAGTAAACTTAAGAGGTTAAAAATTCATCATTCCTTTCGTAAGCTATGTAGCCAGGTAGTCGCTAAAGTGGAAAACTTCGGCAAGCATACGCCTTAAAGAGATCCAAACATCTGAACACACTTGCAGTTCACACACACACACACACACACACACACACACACACCCTAACACACACACACGCACACACACGCACACACACACCTAACATACACACACACACACACACACACACACAGATTTCTTGTTGCGAACATTTTATTTATTTTTTTTTTTATCAGCGTAAAAATTCAGTTCCCGATCTCACTAGAGGTGTTACGGCTGTTCAGCTACAGACATTAAAACGAGAGAGAGAGAGAGAGAGAGAGAGAGAGAGAGAGAGAGAGAGAGAGAGAGAGAGAGAGAGAGAGAGAGAGAGCATATGAACGAATTTTTAAAATATCCGTGTCATCTGGCGATGTCATATTGGATAGGAATTCAGGCGGGCACAATCAACAAAGTACAAAGTACAAGATTAATAGTAGCAAAAAACGTTCCCTACAGCGACCCACCAAACATAGATGATCATAGATTACAACCAAAATAAAATCTGTGTCATCGTTCTTTTAATTCAAATTGCTGTCTCTGCAAATGAACCCTGGGTACCTTGCAACGTCCATCCCGTAATGATTATGTTTCTAAAATTAAGTCCTCTGGAAATATTCGCTAAACAAATCATGTGCGTTGAACTTGCTGGAAGTACAGCGCTGTTGCATTTTGCAAGACACAACTCCAGTCGCATTGTATTCTTGAACATAGAAGAAAGAAGTGATGTTAAAACCGTAAGTACCAGTTTAAATGAAGGGTTGGAGAAATTCCTTAAGACTTTGAGCAACAAAGTCTTTGTAATTACAAGCATAATACACCGAGTCTGAATCCAATCAAGATAGACACATGGACATTCCACGTGATGTTTTCAGGGATGAGAACAATTCGCGGATCGGGCTGGGAAAGTTTTGACACCGTTCAATCCTCAGAGCAGTTAAAAAAATCTTTCTGTTATCTCACCTGAAAAAGTACGTTCTGCATGAACTTCATGGCTTTCACGTGCAAAGTCAAAAACCCATGAGTCTACAGAAACAAGCCGGAGAGAGAGAGAGAGAGAGAGAGAGAGAGAGAGAGAGAGAGAGAGTGCCTATTAGTCTGTTATCTCACCTGGAAAGGTAGGTTCTGCATGAGCTTCTTGGCTTTCCCGTGCAAAGGCAAAAACCATGAGTCTACAGAGACAAGCCGGAGAGAGAGAGAGAGAGAGAGAGAGAGAGAGAGAGAGAGAGAGAGTCTGCCTATTTCGAAAAAAACTGCACTCACGTTGCTGCAAGCGTCCGTATTCGCAGAAGAAACAGTATTTACCCAGTTTTTTTTTTTTTTTAATCCGAAGCCTGGACTCGTGCTGTTGTGCATAGTGCAGACCATCGCTACCAATGAATCTTTTGCTGTTCGGACAAAGCGCTATGGTATCAGCCACAATACGCATTTTCGATGAAAAGATCTCCCCAATGTCGTCTTTTTGATCAGAGAGTCTTTACATGCGAGGTGAAAACAATTAACTGCTAGTCTCTCCACACTAAATAAGAATTCTGTTTCTGAACTAAAGCAGAAAGTGATTAATCTAATTCAATGATTCTTAATTTTCTAAGCTCAAAGCTTGACCAAAAATAGAATTTTTCTTAGGAAAGTGCAAAAAAAATCTTAAGCTCAAACTTAAATAAAAATACCAATTCTTCTAAGCTTAAATGAAAATAACAGTTTTCCTAAGCTAAACGTTTGAATATAAATAAAAAAATGTTCCTGAAATCAAAACTTAAGTACAAATAACAAATTTCCGAAGCTCAACGCCTGATTTAAATTAATTTTCCTAAGCTCAAGGCTTAGATGAAAAAAAAAAAGTCTTCCTAAATTCAAAGCTTGAACAAAAATAACAATGTCCCTAAGCTCAAAGCCTTACTACAAACAACAATTTTCCTAATTCAACATTTGAATATGAACAACAATTTTCCTAAGCTGAAAACTTTAATAGA
>JADBJO010001234.1:160000-162500 GCA_016801955.1 Conus betulinus | reverse complement strand
TGGCAGTAATGTGTCTGAATGCTAGCCGTTTTGTCTGGGTTTCCACAGTGCACGCGAACACTGTACGTGTGTGTTAATGCTGTACGTCTGTCGTTAGAGTGGCCCCTGGGGCTGAATACTGAGATAAAACCGTGTCTTGGCTTGTCTCTCAAGCCTGAGTGGCGTGGATGTTGTCAATACGACCATACTTTCTTTTTTCTTTTAGATAATGTAGTTCAGGTTTTGTATGTTTTCACAGGTGACAGTATTAATTCTACCTCAATGATCCAATAGGAAGATAACTCGCACACACACACACACACACACACACACACACACCACACACACACACACACACACACACCACACACACACACACACACTCTCTCTCTCTCTCTCTCTCTCTCTCTCTCTCTCTCTCTCTCGACCCAGCTTTCAGCCTTGCTAGAAAAAAGCACATCCTTTTCATGATTGTTTCATTCACTTGTGTTTAACTTATCTACATGTCTTTCCACCCCTCCTCTACCCTTGCTTCTCACGCTTTCATTCTTTGTCACTTCTTATGTGTTAGGTTAAATAACATGAAGAATAGAAAAACAAAGAAGCAGATTTGGAGAAGTGGACAAACTGAGGCGAAACAGAGAGTCTAGAGAGAGAGAGAGAGAGAGAGAGAGGAGAGAGAGAGAGAGAGAGAGAGAGAGAGAGAGAGAGAGAGAGAGAGAGAGAGAGAGAGAGAGAGAGAGAGAGAGAAGGGCACGAATATCGAAAGCAGCGTTTCTTTATTTGTCCTTTTTCACCTGAGTTTGAAAAGAAGAGCCATACATGACGCCCACAGCTTATGTAATTCGTTACGTTATATACGCCTTTATGAAAGCTAATTGGTAGGACATTAATTGCTATCCAACGTGAGCACAAGCCTTGCAAGTCATTAAGAGCACATGGCGAAAATTGAATAGATACCAGGCAGTCGCATCTTTACATCTAAAGGAATATACTTAACAGAACGCTTAAAATGAAAAAAAAGAACAAATCTTATTTCAAGATAGAAATCAACTACTTTAAGACCAGGAAGCATACAAAGAATAGCACTTGTACCTACCAGTTTCATAGTGGACATTCCTGATCCTTAGTTTCCAACTGGAGAATTAGACCAGTCTGACAGTTTTCATGTCTAAAGCAGGACAGGAACAGGGAGGGGAGGGAACACAGACAACCCTGGTCACTACAGCCTCAGACGTCCGTATTCCCTGATCGTTCAGGGGGCTGTAACTCACCATTCAAAATGGAGACAAATCAAGACTAAAGATTAAGCCTGGCGGACAAGGGTTGTCGTGTGTGTCCTGCGTTACACGAGCATCAACAATGTCCACACGTCTTTTTTTTTATCGGAAAGTTCCACTCCTCTGCTTCATCTGAAAGTTGTCAAGCGTTTGAAGACCTTCCCGCTCTGCCCCATTTCTGGCAAAACGATGGCGTCTGAAGAACGGCCATTACGGGGTGAAAAGTCCTTGGCAAACTTGGGCTAATAGAGTTGTTGATAAACGTCGGGTGGCGACAGTGGGTCTGACCGCTTGTCGTGGATGTCTGGGCCTCACAGAGCACGCCAGTGCTGCATAGCTTGTACCCGGGTAAATTGCTCAGATGAAAAATCGCGCCTTGGCTTGTCTCTTAGGTCTGACGTTGATAGTAGCAGGCAAAGCTGGAATATTTGTTACGTATACCAGTTTTGCATGAATTCAAAGTCAAGGATACTACGGATCTGGTATTCCCATCTCATCCTACCCCCCTTTCTCCCTGTGATCCGCCGAGCTTTTGAATACATTGAAACGAAAATGTAAATAGTTCGTGTCTGACTAAATGATTCATGATAAATGCACAGTTATAAAAAAAGTAAGTATGTCTTGTCATGTCTCTCTCACATCTCTCTCTCTCTCTCTCTCTCTCTCTCTCTCTCTCTCTCTCTCTCTCACACACACAAACACACACACACCACACACACACACACACACACACACACACACACACACACACACACATACAGAGACAAAGACACAGACACACACACACGCGCACGAGCCCACACACACACACACACACACACATACACACACACACACACACACACACACACACACACACACACACACACATTCACACATGAGGCGAAGCAGCAATGATCACGAAACACAAAAACAATACTGAGAGTTGTCCCCCTTTTCGGCTGTATTAAATATTCCGATGCGTCTTTCCATTTCTTCTTTCAACTTCTCAGCCTCTAGCCCTTCTCTCTGTGCATATTGTTACTTCTGGTCAGATCAGAAAACAACGAAGAAGAAATAGTAGAAATAGGGTGGACAGCAGAAAGATTAGTTGAACGATGTGCACGCGTGTGTGTGTGTGTGTGTGTGGGGGGGGGGGGGGGGGGGGGAGGGGGATGAAGAGAGAGAGGGTGTGGGTGAAGAGAAGACAGTGAGGGAGAGGGGGGGGAGGGGAAACCTAGAGAGAGAGAGGGGGGAGGAGA
>JADBJO010001234.1:142500-147500 GCA_016801955.1 Conus betulinus | reverse complement strand
ATTGTTTCCTACCTTATCTCGAAAATCCATTCTCTTTCGTCTTCTTTCTTTCTGCCCTTCTGAGCTCTGAAAGACCACGTTCCCAGATATCACGGGCCTTCCAGATATCACAGTACATTTTGGGAACGCGTTCCCCCCCCCCAAAATCTGTGATATCTGGGAAGCCTTCCCGGATATCACGTTCCCAGATTTCACGCGACACCAGCTCTTCATTCAGTCGTTTTCCTGTGTCATCCAGTCAATTTCGTTCTCTCAGTTTGCCTAATGCCTTTCATTCTTTCATTTTTTCACGCAGGGTGTATGCTATGTGTAACGTTTCATCCATACCAACTGCCAAACTACTAGCCTTCCTCTTCCAAAAGTTGGTGATGGGAGTTTACGTGTGTGCAAGATGTTGTGCGTGCGTTCACACACGGAACCTCTTCCATTCATTCATTCTCTTCTCCTTCTTCTTCTTCTCAAACTTGCTATTGCACTATTGCTATACCCCTAAGCCCCACTCTCCTCTCTTCTGCTGTTCTGTATCATTCTGTCCGTCTGTTTATCTGTCTTTCTGTCACTCTGTGTGCATGTGTGTGTGTGTGTGTGTGTGTGCTGTGTGTGTGTGTGTGTGTATGTCTGTGTGTCTTTGTCGCTCTGTGAGTCTGTGTAGTCTCTGTGTCATTGTCTCTGTGTCTCTGCGTGTAATTTCGTTCGAGCGAATGTGGGTGGGTAGGGGGGGGGGAGGGGGGGGGGGCCGGGGGGGGGGGGGGGGGGGGGGGGGGGGGGGGGGGGGGGGGGGTACGAGGGCTGTGTACATTAGGTGTGCGGTAACCTCTGATGAGTGTTTCCCCAAGGACTGGCCCTCGGTTTGTTGGCAAATCCAGCGGAGGCCAGCTTCATCACTTATTCATTCCCGTCGGCGAGAATTACACAATACTGGCACGGTTCATGTGCCGTAGAAAAGTCTCAACTTTAATGAAGGTAACAGCGGTCGATGGGCAATCACAGAGATGGAGGAAGAGGCGATTGGAGGAGCGGGAGGATGACACAGAGGGAGAGAGAGAGAGAGAGGAGAGAGAGAGAGAGGAGAGAGAGAGAGAGAGAGAGAGAGAGAGAGAGAGAGAGAGAGAGAAAGAGAGAGAGAGAGAGAGATGGAAAGAGAGAGAGAGAGGAGGAGGGAGGGAGAGTTTGTATGTATGCGTATGAGTTTGTATGCAAGCATGTATGCGTGTATGTATGTATTCATGTAGTTATGCATGCATGCATGTATGCATGTGTGAATATGTGTATGTATGTGTGTATGTATGAAGGTATCATAATGTGTGTATGTAGGTATGTATGTATGTGTATGCACATATGTATGTATGTATGTATGTATGTATGTATGTATGTATGTATGTATGTATGAATGTATGAATGATTATGTATGTATGTATGTGTTTATGTATGTGTGCGTGTGTATATCGATTTCTATGTGTCTATGTATCTATTTGGTCATCAGTGGGAGATTGCACCTCTTAGTAGATCAAGGTAAAGGCTGCTTCTGCACAATTCATAGCTGCTGACCACTCAGACTGTTGGACATTTTTGTTTTACATCCCTTGCATCCTTAAATGGATCCTTAAATAGAGGCTCAAATATTTTTTTTACATTTTATGCTGTTTATATAATGATTTTAGTTTTTCAGCAACTTATTTCTCTTTAACACTTTCCTTTCATTTTATTTCTACCCTACACGGCTGCCTTGGAGTTTTGTTGGATTCTGTTTTTTTTGAAGTCTTGGTGGCGAGAACACCACAGAATTATAGTCTGTGATATATGATGTCAAGGGGGCACGGTCACCTTAAACCGCGATTTCTTTATGAAAGGCACTAGGAATAGTTCTGCTCCAAATAGATAGGAACACACACACACAGACACACATATAATATAATATAGATTATATATATATATATATATATATATATATATATATATACATATATATATATATATAATACATACACACCCCTTTTTCATTCGTTCCTTACAATTAATTCCTAAAATTCACTTTAAAAGAAAACCGCTTCTAGAACTGAGAGAGACATTTTGTGTGTGTTTAACAAAATGACATACACAAAACCCATTGATTGTTTCTTCACAAAAATGTCTTAAATGCATGTACCAAAGTTCGTTTTGCGGTATGTTGTGGCTAACATCAAAGTATAGTGCGTTTTTTAAAATCTAATCCACCCCACCTTCGAGGTTGAATGCCCATGTATTGGGAGTGCGGTGCTCGCGCGCGTGTGTGAACGCGCTCAGACTTCTGATAGTCGCGAGGATACTTACGGGGGTCCGCAAACAACATGTCATTATGAGAAATCATCTATAAACGTGCGCCCTATATATATTCATGAAAGCCCAGGGAGCCCACTCCTGTCGTTTAAAATTCATACAATCATGAGCATGTTCTCCAAATACGAACTTGTAGGGTCAATTTCTAGCCTTCATTTGGCTTTGCAAGTTTAGGTTAAGCATATGTTATTATCAATTAAGAGCTGGTCTGTTAGATTTAAACACGCGTGTGTGTGTTTGCGTGCTCGTGTACGTGCATCCTTTATGCTCATGCGTCCGCGTGCGTGATCTTTTTAAACAGCTCACACTTAGAAAAGTGAAACATGTTCAAAAGACACACGCACACATTCTTTTTCAACCACATACAACACATCTCAAGGCACACAACTTCAGCTGTCTCTGGCATCGGCCTCTATACTGGTCGGACCATGTGGTGTCTGCAAATAGTAAGAGGGAGCGGAAGTGAGGAATGGTGTGTGTGTGTGTGTGTGTGTGTGTGTGTGTGTGCGTGTGTGTGTGTGTGTGTGTGAGTTGTTTGTAGGTGTGAGCGAATGGAGGGATGGCAAGGGAGATAATTGGGAGTGTACTATTCCGGACAGTGATGAATATTCATGCTTTCTGACACAAGAGGTCGAGAGACTGTCAGTGGTCGTTTCTGCCGAGTCCCGTCGGGTTGACGTGGTCATTTTATCATTGACGTGTTGACGTCATGGACTGAGAGGCCGCGCCGAGGGTGTGAGAGGAATGGGTGGAGGTAGATGGAGGGGGCGGAGTAGAAGTGTGGACGGGGGGGCGTGCGGATGAAGTAGGGGAAGATCACGTGACTATCTCTCCTGGCTTCCGTCCTGGGTGCTCAGTTCCCCCCCCCCCCCCCCCCCCCCCCCCCCCCCCCCCCCCCCCCCCCCCTCTGTCCTGTGTCTCCCCCCCCCCCCCCCCCCACCCCCCCCCACCCCCCCCCCCCCCCCACCCCCCCCCGCCCCATTCTCTCTGTCTCTGTGTCTCATCTACACATACACACAGAGTCATAAACATAATCAGACACAGCCCCAAACACATTTACACATATGCCACACACAGACAAAAACATATACAGTACAGACAGACAGACAGACAGACAGACAGACACACACAACACACACACACACACACACACAAACACACACACACACAGAGAGAGAGAGAAGAGAGAGAGAGAGAGAGAGAGGAGAGAGAGTCAGTTATGACTTTTCACCTTGCCTTTTCACACAACACACACACACACACACACACACACACACACACACACACACACTCTTTGAGTAGTCCCTTTTTTTCTTATCGGTTTTTTTACTCAAGCCGTGCTGCTTTTTTCCCTTAAGTCTCGTCTTGGACTTCTTATTACATTGACTGGGCCTGGTCTGGAGACTGGACAATTTGGTTTAAGTGTTAGATCAGAGGACTCTGGGTCTCTTTGGTTTAATTCCCTACCGGACTATCAGGATGTTAGAACCAACCGTTTATCGTGTTGGTGCCGTTGGCTGTTTCCCGCTTATGCTGTAGAAAGTGCTACGAACTCTAAAGAACCTATTGTGTACTTTGTTACAGCCCGTTTATATTGGAAAGAAAAAAAGAAAAAAAAAAAAAGAAAGAAAAGAAGAAGAAGAAGAAGAAGGAGGAGGAGAAGAATAAGAAAGAAGAAGAAGAAGAAGAAGAAGAAGAGAAGAAGAAGAGAGAGAGGAGAGAGAGAGAGAGAGGAGAGAGAGATGAGAGAGAGAGAGGAGAGAGAGAGAGAGAGAGAGAATAACCTACTAATCGTCTGAGAAAGTCCGATTATTGTTGAAAATTTTTTATAATTTCAATTCGCTTCTCCTTCGTTTTAAGTAACGTTGGAAACGTACTTTCGACGCCGTTTGGGGATCGTGATTCCTTCTTGTAAATCTTAACGTATTCATGTTGAATTTTCTTTAAATGAAAACCTTTGTATTCGGAATAAAATATAAACACTGAGGACAACGACAGAAACAAATGCTTATTCACACGCTCGCGCTTGCACTTAAATGTGGATAGACGCTTAACTGGAGGACCATGCGAGCGTGCACAGGGACACACACATAACACACACACGCGCCGCCGCGCGCGCGCGCTGCACGCGCGCACACACACAACACACATAACACCCACACACACAGCAACACACACACACACACACGACACACACACTGGCACACACATGCGATAACGCATACACGAGGCGCGCGCGCGCGCGCGCCCACCACACACACACACACACACACGCACACACACAACACACAGGTACCGCACACACACAATACGCATAAACGCACACACTTACACAGACATACACACACACACACACACCACACACACACACACACACACACACACACACCGTCTCCCAACCCTTCCAGTGCCATCTGTCGGAAACTCAAACTGCTATTTCAGGTAACGGTTGAACTAGCGTGCATACCGGAGACTTTGGGACACTGCTGCATTTAGCGGGGGAAACAAACTGGTCACACACCACACACACACACACACCACACACACACACACACAACACACAAGCCACACACAACACACACAACATGTGCATGGCACAATTAGAAGAGAGGGTACGGAAGGAGGGGGCGGGTCTGGGTGAACAGACAGAGGCAGACAGACAGAGAGACAGGCACAGGAGGAAG
>JADBJO010001234.1:125000-137500 GCA_016801955.1 Conus betulinus | reverse complement strand
ACATTAAATTTCAAGAAAGAACAACCAAAAAAAAACAAAACAAACAAACAAACCCCCCCCCAAAAAAAAACCGAACGGATAGACATACAGACGCGCGCGCGCGCGCGTGCACACACACACACACACACACACACACACACACACACACACACACACACACACACACACACACACACACACACTTTCAGAAAGACAAACAGATGCTAACAGAGGCGGAAGAGAGCGCGAAAGACAGGACGAGAGAGGGGAAGGTTTGTCCCTTCTAGTCCACTACTCGCTATTCCTCCATTCCACCCCATACCCCTCATTAACGAACAGAGAGACAAAATCACCATAATGAACAATCGCCCTAGTCTCCCTCCTTTCTTCTTCACCCCTGCCCTCTTCAATTCTAACTTTATTCCCCCCACTCTTCACCTCTGTCCGTCCATGTACCTTACTGTGTGCACTGAAAGGTGACTGGGGCCTGTGACCAACGTCTGACCTCAAGGTCAGTAAAGCTGACAGCTCTTTGTGTGATCACTGATCAATGCTGCATTCTCTCTCTCTGTCTCTCTCTGTCTCTCTCTCTCTCTCTCTCTCTCTCTCTCTGTCCCTCTGTCTCTGTCTCTCTCTGTCTGTCTGTCTGTCTGTCTGTCTGTCTGTCTGTCTGTCTCTGTCTCTCTCTCTCTCTCTCTCTCTCTCTCTCTCTCCTCTCTCTCTCTCTCTCTCTCTGCGGCATGTCTAGAGAAAAGCATTAGGAGCTTTGATAGTCTTCTCTGTGGCTGCAATGGTTCTAACTCGCGCAGAAATGTTGACAAAGAAAAACCTCAGCAGAACTGAGTGTCGTAATGGGGTTGGACTTAGATGATAATGTGCTTCTATTATGATGATTACGTGAGATGCACAGTCCTAGACACAAGTTATATTTTGATATGGAATCCATACCCCCCAACCCCCCCCCCCCCCCAAAAAAAAAAAAAAAAAAAGCAACAAAAAACAAACAAACAAACAAAAAAACTGTTGTAAGGGCCAATTGTCTGCTTTCTTGTAACACTTTCTTTGTGTATGTGCTTCCCTCTCCCCCCACCCCCACCCCACACCCCCGACCCCTGTTCCCCCCCACCCCCCACCCCCACATCCAGCCCCACATTCCTGCCACTCCCTCTCTTTCCCCATCCTTTTTCCCTCCCAGTCCTTTCCGTGGACTGGCCTTGGATGTCTACATCACATTAAACTGTTTATATTTGTACTCTCTCTCTCTCTCTCTCTCTCTCTCTCTCTCTCTCTCTCTCCTCTCTCTCTCTCTCTCCCCTCTCTTTCTCCTCCTCCCTCCCCCCCCTCTCTCTCTCTCTCTCTGTCCTCCCCATCCATCTTGTCTGTTTCACCTAATGTGCGAAGACTGATTGTTCTGTCACTCAAATGGTTTTCATGCGCACTGTCGTGTGACCGTGACTAGTCTTCACCGCTAATTATTTGAAAAACACGTGCTATCCGCTTCGGTTGAAGAACCGTGATCGCTCTCTCTCTCTCTCTCTCTCACTCTCTCTCTCTCTCTCTCTACTCTCTCTCTCTCTGTATGTGTCTTTCTCTATCTCCCATCTCCATCCGCTTCTGTCTCTCTCTGTCTGCCTCTCTTCTCTCTCTCACTGTCTCTTCTCTCTCTCACTCTCCCCCCCCCCCCCCCACTCTCTCTCTTTGTGTCAGAGACTCTGTCTCTTTATTCTGTGCTTCACTCAACCCCCTCAACCCTCTCTCTCTCTCTCTCTTTCTTTCTTTCTCTCTCTCTCTCTCTCTCTCTCTCGTTCTTCATCCTTCTGCCCCCCCCCCCTCTCTTCCTAGAGTTACATAATGCATTATTATTCTAAATTGTTATGTATTCATTGTTGTTGATGAGTTTTTTTTTTTTAATATCAGCAGTTCTATGCAATGCTTTCTTTCATACATTTAGATACCTTTCCCTTGTTTTCAGGGCTGGAAGAAAAAACAAAAGCCACTGATGTGCCTATTCCTTTTCCCTCAATAAATAACTTTTCGTTAGATATCTCTCTCTCTCTCTCTCTCTCTCTCTCTCTCTCTCTCTCTCTCTCTCTCTCTCTCTCTCTCTCTCTCATTTGTTGTTTTCTAATGTCGTTTAAAGGCCATCTTAATCCGTGTGTGGAGCGAGATCTGAGCTGCTATTGATCCCATCTGAGAGCCAGGCTGTAAGGTGCATCTCTCACTACAGCCCATCCTTCGTTATAACACTTGATGGAGCAAGGTTCCCCATCAACACCCATGTCAACGGCCTTTTGACATTATCTGTTTTTTTTTTTCCTTTTTCTTAAATCGTTAACTTTATTGTGTGTGTAGATATGTGTGTGCGTGTGGTGCGTGTGCGTGCGTGCGTGCGTGCGTGCGTGCGTGTGTGTGTGTGTGTGTGTGGTGTGTGTGTGTGTGTGTGTGTGCGCGGGCGCGCGTGTGTGTGTGTGTGTGCGTGTGTGTGTGTGTGTGAGTGAAGGAAGCATGGGTGGGGTGAATGGTAAGACGTATCGAGCAACAAGGGGGTAGGAACTGAATGGAATTGAGCCGGTGGAAGGGGGGGGGGGGGGGGGGGGGGGGGGATAGCAGGTTACAGAGTGCACTTATCGCCAGGGGACATTATCACCTTTTTGAAGACACAAAGCAAAGACGTCATAAAGAGAGAGAGAGAGGGGGGGGAAGAGAGAGAGAGAGAGGAGAGAGAGAGAGAGAGAGAGAGAGAGAGAGATTTAATAATAATCAGAAAGACAATTACACAGGGAAAGGAAAATACCTATATTTCATTTCACATACATGTGCGCACACACACAGCAAATATAATGATGGGATAAAAATGGAAATTAAAAAGGTCCGAAGCCTTTTGACATGGGTGCTTGTGAGAATCTTCCATCCGGTGTTGCAATGAAGAAGTGGCAGTGGTGGCAGCCCGACTTGCAGCCACTCCTTGACACAGCATCAATAGCAGCACACATCTCACTCCACGCACGGATTAAGATGGTTTTTAAACGACAGCATAGTAAAACAATTAAAGAAGAGAGAGAGTGAGAGAGAGAGAGAGAGAGAGAGAGAGAGAAGAGAGAGAGAGAGAGAGAGAGAGACAGACAGACAGAGAAAGAGAGAGGGAGAGGGAGAGAATGTGAGTATGCGCGCGCGCGCGCGCGCGTGTGCGTGTGTGTGTGTGTGTGTGTGTGTGTGTGTGTGTGTGTGTGTATACTTGTGTGTGTGTGTGTGTGTGTGTGTGTGTGTGTGTGTGTGTGTGTGTGTGTGTGTGTGTGTGCACGTTTCTGTCAGTTCACTGAAAATCTAAGAACAATCACAGGTATGAAGTTATACGTACATAGTTCTGAACGTTGCAAAATGTTTCGCGCAAAGGTTGGAAACGCACGAATATGTTTCTTACTTCTCCAAAACCTCTTTTTTTATGAATTAGGCAATACACTTCTCGATCATCTCTGTCCGTTTCGTTAAAATTCCAGCTTTCTTTAAATCAGTCTGACACAGTTACCAATTTTTTCCTTTAAACCATGTGTGTTCGAGCTGATCTCTGAGACATGATTTCACCTTTACTTTACACCAGAGAGAACTGAAATCGATACGATCTCGGGAGGAAAGCCCAAACCCAGAAGACAGAGAAGGAGGGAGGGGGAGGGGGGCGAAGAAGGCTGAGGAGTGCTGGGTGAGGGGGAAGGGGGGGGGGGGGCGCTGAAGGAGGGGGGGGGGGGGGGCACAGACAGAAGCCTGTAAACAAGAAGAAGTTGAAGAAACCACAGAACAGAGATCACCTTCCGACACGCGGCTCTGTCTTCCAGACTAGCAGACTAAGCCCTGGCTTGAGATGCCGCCGAGACAGAGGAGACTCGACGTCTCCGTCCTCCACAGTGCCGGCGCTGCTTGGACTTTCGGGAGGATGAGGGCTGAGTATTGAACAGAAATCCTCCACGGATTATGAGGCGTCCCATCGTGTTTGCCTGCCTGGCATCAGCCGCTTTGATGGTGACGCCCGTTTACTGACTGAGTCGAGGATGACTGGTACACAGAGCCCCAATGGGTCAGGGGAAGAGAGAGAGAGAGGAGAGAGAGAGAAGAGAGAGAGAGAGAGAGAGAGAGAGAGAGGAGAGAGAGAGAAAAGAGAAAGAGAATATGTGAGCGAGCGAGCGAGTGTGTGTATGTGTGTGTGTGTGTGTGTGTGTGTGTGTGTGGTGTGTTGTGTGTGTGTGTGTGTGGAGTGTGTATGTGTGTGTGTGTGTGTGTGTGTAGTGTGTGTGTGTGAGTGTGTGTGTGTGTGTGTGTGTGTGTGTGTGTGTGTGTGTAGTGCGCGTGCGCATACGTTCATGCGTGTGTGTGTGTGTGTAGGGGGGGGGGGGCGGGGGGGGGGGGTGTGTATGTCTGTGTGTTTACGTGTGTGTGTGAGTGTGTGTGAGTGTGTGCGTGTGTGCGTGTGTGTACGTGTTATGTGTGTGTGTGTGTGGTGTGTGGGTGTGCGTGTGTGTGAGTGTGTGGGTGTGGGTGGTGTGTGTGTGTGTGGTGTGGGTGTCGGGTGTGTGTACATGCGCGCGTGCGCCTACGTTCAGTGCTTGGTGTATGTGCGTGGCGTTGTGTAGGGGGGGGCGCGGGGGGGGGGGGGGGGTAGTGTATGTCGTGTGTTACGTCGTGTGTGTGGTGTGTGTGTGTTGTGTGTGTGTGTGTGTGTGGTGTGTGTGTGTGTGTGGTTGTGTGGTGTGTGTGTGTGGTGTGTGTGTGTGTGTGTGTGTGCGTGCGCGCGCGCGCGCGCGCGCGCGTGTGTGTGTGGTGTGTGTGTCTGGGTGTGTGATGTGCGCGCGACAGCGCGCGTGTGTGTATGTGTGTGTGTGTGTTATATTTACGCGCGCGCATGCAGTCAACCTAGCGAATATTTGAAGGATTTCGCAAACATGGTTCGTTAGAGAGAAAACATTAGTATTAGTACGTTTATTTCCACCTCTTCCTCTTGACGTTATTATCATTAAAACTAGTATCATTATCACTACACCCCCACCAACACCACCAGCACAACCACCATCACCATGATCATGATCATCGTCATCATCATCCTTATCATCGTCGTCGTCGTTATCATCATCATCATCATCATCATCATCATCATCATCATCATCATCTTCATCCACCATCGTTGCCTTCCTTGTCGTCATTCTCACTAGTCACAATCAATATGACTGTCATAATGTCATTGTTGTTCTCGTCCTTGTCCCAATAGTCGTCGTCCTCCTCTCTTCCCCACCCCTTCCTCCACCCTGCATAAAAGCATCTTCGCACAAAACTGCTCTTATTCCAGACAGCTTGGACTAAGCCGTGGACAATGTTGCTGCCGAGACAGGAGACATTTCGGCTTCTTCGTCCTCCTACTCCTTACCCCCCCCCCCCCCCCTCCCACCCCCCTTCCATAGCTCCTTCACCATTGGACGATTGGGACGGACGGGCAAAGTATTTGGCAGAAACTTGTCCTGGAGGAACGGAACAAAACTGGCATCCCAGGCGCTGGTGGTGAGGGACGGGTCGATGATGACCGGTACCCCAGAATACAATGATTGATTAGACTGGAGGTTTTACGAGAGAGAGAGAGAGAGAGAGAGGGGGGGGGTTGGGGGGGGGGGGGGAGGGGGGGGGGGGGGAGAGGAGAGACAGAGAGAGGACAGAAAGAGAGACCGAGAGGGAGAGAGAGGAGAGAGAGAGAGGGACAGAGAGACCCCCGGAAAGAGACAGGAAGACAATGAGAGAGAAAGCACTTCCAGAGAGAGGAGAGAGGAGAGGGAGAGAGAGAGAGAGAGAGAGAGAGAGAGAGGATGGAGAGAGAGAGAGAGAGGAGAGAGAGAGAAGATTAGCACAGATGAGAGAAAAGAGGAGAGAGGATTCAGAGAGAGAGAGAGAGAGAGAAGAGAGAGAGAAGAGCCAAGAGAGAAGAGAGAGAGAGGAGAGAGAAAGACATTAGAAGAGGCAGAGAGAGAGAGCGAGAGAGAGAGAGGGAGAGAGAGGAGAGAAGAAGACACAAGAGAGAGAAGGAGAGAGGATGACGAGGGAGTGAGAGAGAGAGAGAGATATATAGACGAGAGAGAGGAGAAGAGAGAGGAGAGAGAGAGAGAAGAGAGAGAGAGAGAGAGAGAGATGATTTTCAATCAATGTCAAAAACCCGAAAAATACCAAATTCAAATGGACAATACCACGGGTCATTGAAGGTTGCCTTCGAAAAGAGACATCTTAAAGGAGATAAACAAATAACTGAACACACACACACACACACACACACACACACACACACACACACACACACACACACACCACACACGCACGCACGCACGCACGCACACACACACGCACCACACACACACACACACACAACCACACACACACACACATAACGCTCATACACACACACACACACACACACACACACACACACACACACACACACACACACACACACACATACGCGCGCGCGCGCTCGCGCAAACACACACACACACACACACACACACACACACACACACACACACACGCACGCACGCACGCACGCACGCACACACGCACACATACACACACACACACACACACACCACACACACACACCATTTCTCGCTCTTACTCAGAGAGCAAGACGTGATGAACAAAATCAGTACAAATCCCATTTACTACGTACAAAGCAAAAAGAACATGCCTCTCTCTGTCTCTCTCTCCATTCCGGACGATACGTTGGACGTGTAGTTTGTGTTGTCTCTCCAAAACGCCAAAATTTCAGTGTTTCTGGATTACAAACAGCGACGAATTTTTGTATACCATTGGGTGAAGGTGTGTTGCAGACTGTGTTGAACTTGTGAAATCATTTCAGTGCTGATTGACCCAGTAATTGTTTTATTAAAATTTATATACATAAATATTGAAGGACTTTAAATACTGAACTCTATTCCTCGTCAAATGCGACAGCCGTACAACCATGGCTGCAACACGTGCAAATTACTTCCGTGCTCAGGACAGAAGGAAGGGGAAGACTTCGACACAGGCATGAGATAAGTCTTGCGTGGCCCCTTACCAGTGTGATGACAATGTTTCTTGCTTCTGTTCTTCTCACCACGATTATACTGAGCGAAAAAAACAAATGATGCAGGCGTCTGTGAAACTTTCCAATCCCAACACACACTGAGGGTGACAACTTCAACCACCTGTGTGTGACAGCAAGCGTTGCTCAACTTCACCGTCTGTTCCTGATGTGGAGCGTGGCAGTGCGCTTCACGTTAAAGTCAAGAAGGAGTCACAAACCAAAGGCACACGTGTCGTAATACTCATTCATATTCCACACATAACACTGTTCTTCATTCTTGAAAACCTCTGCGGTTCTGATCAGTTGGTTTTGTTGTCTCTTGCGGAGATATTGAATCCAACCCCTGGGCCGGCAAGGAGAAGCACAAAATGGAATCAGTACACTGGATTCCCAAATACCTATTACATTGATGATCGCTCTCCAGTCGATAGCAGAACTGTGCACCGTGACGCTCAAAAACAAGCCCCTGAGTCTCTGAGTCAACGAATGTTCTCCATAGCAGGTTACCCACAGTACCAAAATAATGACACAATACGAGAATTGGAATGCTTTTGCGAAGCTCTGCAAAGAGATAACGAGCAGCTGAAGCATGATGTCAGCCTTTTGTCCGACAAGTGCCACATCCTGGAAGAACAATGCAAAAACCTGTTCCAGTGGAAAGATCTATTCTTAGATGTGTCTCACAAAATGGATATACAAGTTGACAAACTAGAGTCCTTTTCTCGTCGCAACAACTTACGGTTCTTCAATGTTTTTGAAGGCCCTAAAGAGACAGATTCTATGTGTGTTCGTAAGGTCGTACAGCTACTAAATCGATTCTTTTCTTTCAAGCAATGGTCAGTCGACGATATAGAGCGTGCACACCGTGTTGGTCCAAAGAGGAACAGTGGTCATCCCCGTTCTATCATTGCCCGACTGCGTCATGGTCAAGACAAGGTAGACATTCTCAAGGCCCAGGACTGCAGAAGGGAGATGGTGGCTGATGTCAGGATACGTGTTGCCTCGGACCTCACAGACCGCCAGAACCAGATCATTAAAGAAGAAAGAGGTGCCGGGCCGCCACGCCTACTTCTGGAAGGGCAGACTATTCTACGGCAGGAACAGGAGGTCTTTCCCTCCATATGATGTGGAGAGATCAGCTGACGAAGATGCAGTCCACATCGACTTCATCGAGCAGCCCAGCACAGGCCCAACGCCTGAACCAGCCATCCTGTCAGGTTCCTCCCAAAACCGTGCTCATGACCCTGCCACAAACCGTTCTCATGGCACCGTCCCAAACCGTTCTCATGACCCCGCCCCATATCGTCATGACCCCGCCCCAAACCGCTCTCATGACCCCGCCCCATATCGTCATGACCCCGCCCCAAACCGCTCTCATGACCCCGCCCCAAAACGCTCTCATAATCTCGCCTCAAACCGTTCTCATGAACCCGCCCCCTAAACTGTTCTCATGACCCCGCCCCAATCTATTCTCATGACCCCCGCCCCAAACCGATCTCATGACCTTCCCCACCAGAATCCTTGTCCCCCGGACAGCCAGCTTCCATGGACGGCAGACATGACCACTTTTCCGCTACTTCCAGGACATCGGGCAGAGAACACTGGCCACATCCCGCATGCATCAGCATGTCAGCGGGGACACACCAGGGCGAGGAAAGGATGGCGCATAGCTATCTCACCTCACATTCTAATCACGAATTTACATCATTTACAAATCTAGGGACTGTACAACATTTGGAAGACCCTCCAAAACCCCAGCGCTCTTCACGGTCAAATACGGGATCGTGATCAACAAGTGGGGCGCTAGTCTACTGGCTTCCACTGATCACGAGGTCACAAGATCCGTCCCTGAGCACGGTGCAGAGAGGAATACGGAGCATCAGCCAGTGTCTGCACCAATGGATATGAATGGCCAGGATGTACTTGGCGACTACCAAGCACCTCGACAGGACTACAGTAGCTGATGATGGTGCTATGGCACACCCTCTCCAGAAAACTATTCTTCATCGGCAGAGAAATGGCGTGCTAGGCAGTAGCACCCCCCGTCTCCATGCTGCGCCCGGCTACCCTACGCAGACCGCCTGCGATGGAATCTCTCCAGCCCAAACAGATCTGTCCTCATCCATGTCCACAGTCAATTCACCTAATGTTGACAACCAGATGGACACTAGTGACACAGTCGTTCAAACAGCTGGTTAATCCCTGGTCTGCTGTTGACCAGATAGAAAGCCAGTCCCCAATCAACTCAAACGATACAGAAGTGAGAGGCAGTCTCCGAGCTTCCGAGAAAAGCTTCGTGAAGTCAGACCAGCAGAATTTTTCTTTAATATCTGAGACTCCCCAAACCCAGTGCAGACTGACCCGCAGCAAAGCAAATGCCAGACAACAACAAGTGACCAGAATGCTTCCCGCGTGTTGGGACTGGTTCTTCACGAACTGACAGAAAAGGGCAACCTGCGAACACCTAGGGACTCGGCCCTGTCCGTGTCATGAAATCCTTTAAGTCCACTTGTTTCAACAATAAATCTCTATCCTTTGTCACTTATAATATTGAAGGCTTGTGTACCGTCTATCAACCTGAAGTCAGATTGTTTCTCTCTGATTATGATGTAATTTTTCTCACTGAAACGTTCGCATTCGATTTTCCCATGCATTTTTTTCCCACCTTTGAGGTTTTCGTGTCCCCAGCGCTCAAACTGTCAGAGAGCGCAAACTCGCGCTTGTCTGGCGGCGTTGCTCTATTGGTCAAGAAGGAATTATCAAAATTTGTAAAGCGTATTCCTTTAGAATATGACAACTGTGTCGTTCTCAAGATGTCCAAAGCAATTATGGGCCCTACATTTGATAATGTGCTCATTGGTATGTATATTCCCCCTAGTCAGAGCCCTTATTATGTTGATACAGAAATTGAAAATGGAACCTACTTATTGGAACATTGTATTTTAGATATTTATGAACAATTTGGTGAATTGCCTCTCATAGTAATGGGAGATCTTAATGCAAGGACTGGAAATGCAAATGCTGAAGACTTTTCTTCCCCCGATTAATTTTGAGCAATCCAGATGAAACTGAGTTAGAAAGTCAGTATCAAAGAAACTCTAAAGACACGTCAACAAAATGATTTTGGCAGATTTTTGCTGAGATTGTGTGAACAGTTTTGCTTATTGATATTGAATGGTCTTATTTCTGGCGACAAACAAGGCGAATACACGTATATTGCACACAATGGATCTAGTGTCATTGACTTTTTTTGATCCAGGTGCATTGTTGGATACGCTCAAAAACTGCGAGTAATTCCAAAGTCGAATGCAAACATATGCCTATTGAAATGATATATAAGTACTCAAAAGCATTTAAGAGAGATTTGCGTCAAACCTAAAAAGACTGTAGTCCAAAGAATTGTTTGGAACCAGGACAACCTGTATACCTATTTACAAGCTCTTACGTCTAAAGACGTTATTGATACTTTCAATCAAGCTTCTGCATTAATTGACGAAAATATAGATTTGGCCATAAATAAATTATACGAAGGCTTGACTGTTGCTGGTCAGTGTATGATAAAAACTGTTACAATTGGCGAAATAAGGAAAAGCCCATGGTTTGATACTGAATGTAAGAGGATGAAATCAGACTTGCAAATTTCTCTCAGAAATTTCAATAAGTGTAAAGACAAAAAGCGTGCCGAAGAACTTAGACGTTTCTACTCCGAAAACAGAAAAGAATATAAACATCTAATAAGTAGTAAAAAGGAAGGAAGACAAAAAACGCACGCTAGAAATACTAGAGGAAAATAAGACCGACCCAAAAAAGTTCTGGGAACAATCAAGTCAAGAACATCTAGGAAAATAGCGGATAGTTGTATCACTAAAGAAGAGTGGTTTGACCACTTTAGGACAGTATTCGATTCTGTCTGTTCTAACAATGATGCTACACATGACGAAAAGTTTGATTCCACTTACGATAATGATAATCAGTGTTTTTCGGCACTAATTTCGACAGCTCTGAACTGGATGCGGTAATTACCGAGTCAGAAGTCAGGGGAGCTATCCGAGCACTGAAGTTTGGCAAAGCCTCTGGACCAGATGGGTTCAGCGGTGAATTTTACAAATTTGCTTCCCCGCAGATTATTTCTTTCCTAACTAAACTGTTTAACAAAACTTTTTTTGATTCTGGAACCTTTCCACTTTGCTGGTCCGAATCGCTTATTCAGCCCCTGTACAAAAAGGTGATGCCAATTTACCCGACAACTATAGAGGTATATCATTGCTGAACATTAATAGTAAATTGTACACCTACATTATAAACAATCGCCTAACCAACTGGGTAGAACTCAATAAAATATTAAGCGAGTCACAAGCAGGATTTAGAAAGAATTATAGCACAGTTGATCATATATTTACGCTACTAACACTTGTCCAAAAACAGTTGTCAGCTGGTCGGAAAACTGTACGCAGCGTTTATAGATTTTAAAAAAGCGTTCGATCTTATAGACAGAAAGCACCTGTGGCTTATATTACGCAAATATAAACGGCATTGGTGGTAAGATATATAAAGCTATAAGAAGCATGTACCAAGTGGTAAAAAGCGAAAGTTCGTGCAAATAATGACGTCACTGACACTTTTCATTGTCCACGTGGGTTTTAAAACAGGGTGATAATTGCAGCCCAATTTTGTTTTTCCCTATTCATCAACGAACTAGCAAATGACATTATACAATCGGGAAAACACGGGATAAGTTTGTCACCCGATTTATTACACATACTCATTTTGTTATTTGCTGACGATGTTGTTCTCCTCTCTCACTCTGTGATTGGTCTCCAGCATCAGTTAGATATTCTGAGTAAAACATCCAACAGACTCCAGCTTACGGTTAATGAAGAAAAATCTAAAATAATCATATTTAGAAATGGGGGTCATGTTGCTGGAAGAGAGAAATGGGTTTATAATGGCAAACAATTAGAAATAGTAAACCAGTACAAGTACCTTGGACTGATCTTCTCCACGGGATTAACTTTTTCTTACTCACTGGAAGACATGGCTATGAAAGCTAAAAGAGGCGTTTTCAGTATTTTGAAATTTTTGTGGTCCTTGGGGGAAAATAATCCCAAACTTTTCTTTAAGATATTTGATTGTCAAATTCAGCCTATTTTGACCTATGGAGCAGAAGTTTGGGGCTTGACAGCAAATCACACTGTGATCGAAAGAGTGCATCTGCTTGCCATGAAACGATTGTTAAATGTTAGCATTAAAACACCTAGTGCACTCCTATATTGTGAAACTGGCAGGTATCCCTTATATATTCAGACTTACACCAAATGTATTAAATACTGGCTTAAAACTTATCACAATGGAAGAAAACCGCCTACCAAAGAAAGCATACAAAATGCTATTCATCCTCCACAATAATGGCAAAAAGAACTGGGCAACCAGC
>JADBJO010001234.1:115000-120000 GCA_016801955.1 Conus betulinus | reverse complement strand
TGTGTGGAACACACAAGGCTGCACGTAATAGTGATCCTTGTTCGAACCCATGCAATGATGATGTTATTGTGTGCGGTACACACGGGGTCACAGGTGGTAGTGATTCCTGTTTGAACCCATGCAACTGTGATGTTGCTATGTGTGGTGCCCGCAGAGTTACAGGTGATAGCGATTCTTGCCTGAGCCCCTGCAGTTGTGATGTTCTTATGTGTGGAACGCGCAGGATCGCAGGTGATAATGATTCTAGTTTGAGCCCCTGCAATGGTGGTGTTGATGTGTGTTGTGCACATGGGATCACAGGTGATAATGATTCGTGCTCGAGCCCCTGCGATGGTGATGTAATTGTGTGTGGTGCCCGTGGGCTCACAGGTAAGAACGACTCGTGTTCGAATCCTTGTAATGTTGCTTTAACTGTGTGTGGTGCTCGCAAGGTCAGAGGTAAAAATGATTCGTGTTCGAACCCCTGTAGTGGTGATGCTGCAATGCGTGGTACGCACAAAGTCATAGGTTGTAAAGATTTGTGTTCGAACTCCTTTGGAGATTATATTACTAGCTTTAATACTGACATGGTTTCAGATTATAATGATGATCTATTTACAAAATCCTTTCAGTGATGTTGTTGCAGTGAACGATACGGATATGGTGTCAGGTTATTACGACTGGTGTTCGAACCCCGATTCCGACATTTTTACTGTGTGTAATACTGATATGGCGGCAGATTATACTGATCGGTGTTCGAACCTCAACGATATTACTGCTACTGAATGGGATGCTGATATTTCAGGTTATGATTTGTATTCAAAGCCATGTGCTCTTGTTACTATGTGTGTGATACTGACAGTTTTCCAGATGAAAATGAATGGCGTTCGTGTCCCTGCGGCAACATTTCCACTATGCGTGATACTATCATGGGTTTAGATTATAACGATTCGTGCTTCAATTCTAGTAGCAATGTTATTACTATGTGTAATACTGATGTGCATTCAGCTAGTAATGATTGGCCTCTGAACTCTAGTGATCTTGTTGCTGTATGTGACACTAACGTGGTTCCAGTTTATAATGATTCGTCTTTGAACCCCTGCAGTGATGTTGTTTCTGCGTGTGATAATGGCATAGCTTCAGCAAATGATAGTTGGTGTCCGAACTACTTTAGTACTGTCGCTATTGTGTGTGGCACTGACATGGTTCCGCGTAATAATGATGTGTTTACCATACCAATGGTTTGTGTTTGAATCTCAATGTAGTGATGAGGTGTGTTCTCGCCAATTGGAGAATGAGTCGGCGGGAAGTTTATGGGGGTGGTGCGAGTGGTGTCGAATTAGATCATGTTTATACTGAATTCAGTGAATCATTATTTGGGGCACCGATTTCATCAGATGATAGCGATGATGGAACTTTGTCTGTGAATTCCGTTGACAATTCTGTTTCGAGTAATGATTATTATTCTGCATATCAAGGAAATCACCAGAAGGTTTTTTATTCATGCATTGGAATGTGAATGGTTTGATGTCAAAAATCTTTGATACCGATTTTGTTTCTTTTGTGTCATCTTTTCATTTTGTTTGCTTGGTCGAAACTTTTGTTGATAGTATTGATCCGGATATCTTTACAGGGTATAAGGCTTTTTGTCAACCAGCTAAGAAGTTATCAAATGCTGGGAGGCCTTCGGGTGGTGTCGTTTGTCTCATCAAAAATGAGTTTATGTCTTTTGTGAAAAACAGATCAAAGTGAGTGTTGGAAACTTTTTGTTGTTCGTCATTAACAAGGACTTGTTTGGCGTGGAAAAGGATGTGTTGTATGCCTGTGCGTTACGTACCACCCGAGGGTTCTCGATATTATAACTATCTTGGTGTGGATGGGGATGGAATTGCTTTACTGGAAAACTGTTTATTTGATAATGCCCTTGTAGATAATGATTATTTTGCTTCTTTCTGGTGATCTTAATGGTCGTACTTCAAACATTTCGCAGCCCGTATCTGTTGAAAATGATCTTTATTGTCCACATTCGCAAAGAGATTTTGCGAATTTTAAGAAGAAATTCACAAGATTCTGTTTTGAATGGATTTGGTAAGTCTTTGCTAAACATGTGTACTGCGTTAAACTTGTGCATTATGAATGGTATGTGTTATGGCGACCATGAAGGACGCTGCACGTACATTTGTGATTTTGGATGCAGTGTCATAGATTATTTTTTGATATCTAGTGATCTTCTTGCTTATGTGTGTGAAACTTGTGAATTAAAAGTTTTAGACTGTACGGAAACGAATCATATGCCTGTAACATTGTTACTTCCTTTTTTCAAAAAGAAAACAGTATAGAAATTCTGCCTAAAGATAAGAATGTGTTCATCGAAAAATTCGTTTGGAATCCTGATGTATTCAACAGTTTATGATGATGTAGCAAATAGTGAACGTACACATATGATGTTAGACGATGCTATTCAGTCTCTGTTGATATTGATATCAATGTAGCTCTGGAAAAATTTAATACATGTGTGAAAAAGAGATGGCTGCGTGCATGAAAAAAGAGTATGTGTGAGTGGGAGAAAGAGACACCAAGACTGGTATGATACGGAATGTCGAAATAAAAGGAAAGAGATGCGAAAATTGTTAAAGAAATTGCGTCGTTCTTTAAAAGTAAAGACATCACGTCGTTCTCAGCAAGAAAGCAATAGATATGCTTTCTGTCTGGCCAGAAGGGAATATAAGAATCTATTATTCTTTAAGAAGAAAAATGCATAATCGTATAGTGATTGAAAAATTGATATCTCTATAAACAGTCAAAAAGATTTCTGGGAAACTATCCATCAAATTAGTCCAAAAAAGAAAAATGTTAGAAAAACCAGATTACGGTAGATGATTGGTTTAAACATTTTAAAACGTTGCTGGAAAAAGTTTGATGTTGCTCTCATCCGGAAAATGAGGAATTAGATAATGGTTTAGATGACGATGATGATGATTCCTTTAATAATAGACCAATTTCTGAAGATGAAGTTGTTCTTGCATTAAGAAAACTTAAACCCAAAAAAGCTGCGGGACCCGACGGTATTATTAGCGAAATATTAAAAAGTGCGAGTGCAATGGTTGTCCCTTTCTTTGTGAAATTTTTCAATGTTCTTTTTAAGAAAGGTTTCTACCCGGATGGTTGGACTGAATCGATTATTTTGCCCCTTTATAAGAAAGGAAATGCCAATAATCCGGGAAATTATCGTGGTATAAGTTTGTGTGATACAAGTAGTAAAGTATATGGTATAATTATTAACCGTCGCTTACAGGACTGGGTAACAGAAAAAAATAATATTACTGGAGAATATCAGGCTGGGTTTAAAGCTGGTTACTCTACTATTGACCATTTATTTACACTGCTGGCATGCGTTCAAAAACAATTTTGTAATAATCGAAAACTTTGTGCCTTTTATCGATTTTGAGAAATGTTTTGATACTATTAATAGAAACTTACTATGGCCTGTTTTGCTGAAAAAATGGAATCAGAGGAAAACTTTTTCGTTGTATTAAAAGTATGTACACCAGTGTGAAGGCTCGTATTAGATGTGGTGCTACCTTTACTACCAGTTATCTTGCTCGTCTGGAGTCTGGAGTGAAGCAAGGAGATATATGCAGTCCAATTCTTTTCTCGTTATTTATAAATGAAACTGGCTATAGAGGTAATCAATAACGGCAGACATGGTGTCAATTTTCTGTCCGATTCGCTTGAATGTTTATCCTTTTATTGGCTGATGATGATGTTGTTCTTCTTTTCCGAGACTATTATTGGTCTGCAAACACAGTTAAATAGTTTACAGAGAGCATCCTCTTCACTTTGTTTAAAGGTGAATATGGATAAGAGTAATATTGTTGTTTTCAGAAAAGGTGGTTATCTGGGTGTGAGAGAGAGATGGATATATGATGGCAATAACACATGCCTGTAGTTAATGCATATAAATATCTAGGAGTTTATTTTTCAACAAGATTAAGTTTTACTGTGGCATGTAGGGATATTGCTAGCAAGGCAAAAAAAAAGGCACTTTTGAGTATAATGCAGAGATTGCGTCAGTGCAATAATTATTCTGTTGATGTTTTTCTAAAACTTTTTGATGCTCAGATACAGCCAATAATGCAATATGGTTCTGAAATATGGGGGATGGAAAAAGCTACACAGTACTGTGAAAAGATCCACTTGTTTGCCCTTAAGAAATTTTTGTCTGTTGATATGCGAACACCAAATGATCTTGTGTATAATGAATTAGGCAGATTCCCAATAACTATTAACTCTATTGTTCGATGTATTTCCTACTGGTTAAGTTAGTACAGATGGATGAACACAGGCTACCAAAGAAAGCGTATTTAATGCTGCTACATTTAGACCAGAAAGGCAAAAGGAACTGGGGTAACAAATGTAAGATTATATCTGTTTCAGAATGGTTTTGGGTATGTATGGTTAAACCAAGGTGTTGGAGATGCAAATGAATTTTTTTAGTTTGTTTAAGCAGCGGCTTATCGATTGTAGATGGCAAAAACTGGCAAGACCATGTGGAAAAATAGTGAGCGGTATTCAATGTATAGAAGATTTTGCGATTACATGCACTGTATTCCAAAATATTTACAATTAGATATGGAGAGACACTTAAAACATATAATGTCATTGTTTCGTTTTGGTGCATCAGACCTTGCTGTTCATTACTATAGATACAGGAATCCTACACCTAATGATCTATTGTGTCCATTTTGTAAGGATACTGAAGAAAACGAAGTTCATTTTGTCTTATGCTGTCCATTATACGAAATTAAGAAAAGAATTGATCGCTCCAAAATATTACAGAATAGCAAAATGCTTTTCATCTAAATCTATTGTTATCCTCCTCCGTTAATGCAAAAACTGTGAAAAACCTCTGCATTTACCTGTACAAAGCTTTTAAAGCAAGAGAGTTTGCAATTTCCTAAATTGATTTATAAGTAAGAGTGTAGATAATGAAATGTATAGTTGGTATTTATGTCTTGTTT
>JADBJO010001234.1:87500-97500 GCA_016801955.1 Conus betulinus | reverse complement strand
TATGTGCTTAAAAGTTTCGCTTCCTGTGTAGAGGGATTTTGAGATCTTCCCCTTGTTACAAAATTCTACAATGTTTACCCTTTTCTGCTGTTTCATTGGTCAATGTTTTTTGGGTCAAGGCAATTCAGCACCCGTGTGATAAGTGAGATGAGGAACCAGTGGATCTTTCGTTTTGAATTTATTACCATTGCTACATAATGACGATCGTTGTTTCTCTGATAATTGAATAATTACCCGGCTGCGAGGATCTGCTGGTCTTTTTGGTCTTACTGTTGGAAGCACATAGGGGCTTTTGTTTTTGTCACGTGATAGGTGCTTATGATGGCCGCTAACGAATTAGGCGTCTGCGGAAGGGGCCTGTATACTTTTTCTTTACGTATTCTTTTTGTAATGTGTATAGCAGAACAACATGTTTGTTAAAGCCAGTTGATGTGGAGTGGGGCAATGGGCCTACAGATGAAACCCTTTTGTAATTGTAAACCCTATGTTGTGTGCCTGTCTTGTTTTTGTTGTCGTTTGTGTGTGCCGATACTGTTAACTTACATTGTGTGCATGTGGATGAGAGTGTAAACATTGAAATTGGGTCAGGTTGGATTTTTCAATTTGCCCTATCATACTAGTTTTCAAGGAGACAGGCTTGTCTTTAATTCAGTGGATTTCTGGATTGACTGTGGCAATGTTTTTCTTCTTTATCGTATGTGGAGACAAAAAAACAGAAAATGTGCTTATTTCATTTGATTTTACTACAAGTTGTGGGAATAAGATATGTTTTGTACTCTGTTTACACGACTCCTTCTTCTCTTTGAAACTTACCAAATGGCAGGTGATAACTCCTTTAAAATATGCTCATTTAACTGTAATGGCTTAAACAACTCCAGTAAGAGGAAGGATGTATTTGATTTCCTTAGGAAAAAGGAAGCCAACATATACTGTCTTCAAGAGACACATTTGAAAAACAGAATCAGAAAATTTCATAAGAGCAAGTTGGGGTTATAATGTCTGGCTCTGTGGTTCTGAGACAAATAAAAACGGGGTTGCCCATTCTTTTTAGCAATAATTTTGAATATAAATTGTTTGATGTCATTAGAGATCCTCATGGTTGTTATATTGTAATGACGCTGGAAATTCTAAATAAAAAACTTACTTTAGTCAACCCTGTATGGGCCAAGTAATAACGATAGACCTGAATTTTTTGATGGTGTCTGTGAACACATTGAACGCATTGCCAATGAACATGTGATTATCACTGGTGACTGGAATTGTGCCCTGGACATGAAAATGGATGTCAGAAACTATGCAAGTGTGAATAATCGTCCTAGGACCAGGAAAAAAAAAAAAACTGACATGATGGTAAAATTCAATCTTTTTGATGCTTTTAGGGAAATGTATATCCTGAAAAAAGATCATACACTTGGCGTAAATTTAATTCATTTAAACAAGGAAGACTTGATTATTTTCTAATTATGACTGAAGAATTATGGTCGAAACAAATAACATTTTTACTGACCCAGGATACAGATCAGATCATTCTATAGTTACTATACTTTTAAAAAAAGAGCAGCTTAAACGTGATAGGCCTTTCTGGAAATTTAATAATAGTTTGCTTAAAGATAAAAATATATTTCAGAAATAAAAAGAATCATCAATGAGGTGAAAAAAACAATATGCACTATTACCTTATAATTTAGACAACATTGATAACATTCCTAACGAAAATATCTCCTTTGAGATCAATGATCAACTTTTTTTTGAAACCCTGTTATTAGAAATTAGGGGGAAAAAATATCTTATAGCACTTACAAAAAAAGGATGGAAACCCAGCAAGAGCTCAACCTTGAAAAAAGAATAAGTAATCTTGAACGTAATTTGCATGATGAAGATATTCCAGTTTTAGAAAACTTAAAAACACAGTTACAGGAAATTAGAGACCACAGGATTCAAGGTATGGCAATGCGTTCGAAGGTTCGCTGGATCCATCAGGGCGAAAAGGTTAATAAATATTTCTGTAATCTTGAAAACCGCAGCTACTTAGACAAGTCTATACCCTTTCTCGAAAAGGAAAATGGAACAATAATTCCAGATCAAAAAAACATTCTCAATGAAACAAAATGCTTTTTTGAAAATTTATATTGCTTTAGAGAGGTAAACGATGTTAACATTACTGATGAACTCCCTGATGCTCCTGCTTTAACCAATGAGGAGAGGGAATCTATTGAAGGCTTAATAACATTTCAGGAAGCTGCTTGTGCTTTGAAAAATATGAAAAATTTTAAAAGTCCAGGACCTGATGGCTTTACCGTAGAATTTTTTAAAGTTTTTCTTTACTGATATTGGCTCTTTTCTTGTGCGTTCTATTAACGAAAGTTTTGACAAAGGACAAATGTCAGTAACACAGCGGCAAGGAACTATAGTATGTATCCCTAAAGAGGGGAAACCTAAACGGTTTATTAAAAATTGGCGCCCCATTTTCCCTTTTGAATACTACATATAAAATCGCGCTTCAGCTTGTATTGCTAACCGTCTCAAGAGAGTTTTACCAAGTGTTATTCATGAAAGCCAAAAAGGTTTTCTAAAGGGCCGTTTCATCGGCGAAAATATCAGGCTGCTCTACGACGATACACTGTTGTACACTGAAAATGAAAATATTCCAGGCATGCTGTTATTAGTAGATTTTGAAAAGGCGTTTGACAGTGTGTCTTGGTCCTTTCTACTAAAATGCCTACATTTTTTTAAATTTGGCCCAGACATTATTAAATGGATAATGACTTTTTATAACCAAATCTCTACCTGTATCTCGGTCAACGGCCAATACACTCCTTGGTTTTCGAGAAAGAGGAGGAGTCAGACAGGGGGATCCTGCCTCCCCATATTTGTATTTAATCTGTGCGGAAATATTGTCTCTCATGATCCGCCGTAATGTGAACATTAAAGGAATTAAAATTAAAAATAAAGTAAATTTACTATCCCAATTTGCTGATGACACAACATTGTGCCTTGATGGATCAGAAAAGTCATTTATTGAAGCAGTGCATACCCTTACAAGATTTGCACATATTTCTGGTCTAAAAAAAATTTTGACAAAACCCAAGTTGTTTGGATAGGTAGCAGAAAAAAATTCTGGCATGCAATATATGCGTGATAAGAATTTTGTTTGGGACCCAGGCACTTTTAAGGTCTTAGGCATTACATTTTCCACCAACACTGACACTATTGTACAACTAAACTACAATGACAAACTTTTTTCAATCAGACGCGTCTTAGCATTTTGGAAAAAAAAGACAAATTACTCCTTATGGAAAAATAACTGTTATTAAAACCTTAGTGTTTTCAAAAATTATTCATTTATTAATTAATTTGCCTGACCACCAGACTATTTTTTGAAATCCTTAGAAAAAGAACTGTACATGTTTTTGTGGAATGGCAAACAAGGCAAAATCAAAAGGTCTGTGGTTGAAAAACAGTACTTTGAAGGTGGATTGAAGATGCTGAATGTTAGAAACTTTTTGTCTTCTATATGAAGATATCTTGGTTGAGGAGACTGAATTTTGATTCTGAGTGGAAGAATTTTACCCTTAATATGTTCCCTAGGTTAGGAAATTTAAAACATTTTGGAGCCGAATATGCTAATATTATTATTGAAAATGTTGAAAACCCATTCTGAAGGATGTTGTAAAACATTACAAAAAACTGTGTACAAGATGTTGTGTATCTTCTGTGCATGAATTCATGTCTGAATGTATTCATTATAACACTAATATTATACGGGGACGAAAGGTAGTTTATGTGCGAGAATGGTGTGACTATGACATTTTCTATGTAAAAAATAATTAATGATAATGGTCAGTTTATGACATATAACCAATTTTTGCTTTAAATACCCAGGTATTAGAACTAATTTTATATTGTATGAAGGTATTGTAGATGCAATCCGAACATACTGTCAAAAGTTAAATGTAGCTCTAACCAACAGGTACAAAACTTTAGACTCGATGGCATGGTCCTTTATTTATAAGGGCAATAAGCATGTACAGACCATTTTAAATGGAAATGATGCTACTCCAACAGCAGTCAGTAAATGGAACAATTTCTTTGAAAATCTGAGCTGGAAACATATTTTTTCACACTATTATAAAAAAACTAAAGATGTACAGCTCAGATGGTTTCAAACCAGACTATTACATAGACTACTCCCAACTCAGAGATATTTGTTCAGGATTAGAATTACTGATTCCCCTATTTGCAACTTTTGTAATATGGATGAGCAATGCATTTCACATATGTTGTATGATTGTGCTATTGTCAACAGATTTTGGACCAGTTTTGAACATTTGCTTAAAGAAAAATGTCCACATTGTGATTATCTTCAAATTGATAAGGAATTGGTTTTGTTTGGAGTAAAACAAAATATTACAACAGACAAGCCTCTAGATTTTATTCTGCTTCTGGCTAAATTTTATATATACAGGACAAAATTGCAAGATGTACACCCAAATGTCCAGTTGTTCATAACATTTCTTAGAAACAGATTGGAATCAGAAAAATATGTATCTTTTTTGAACAACACATATAGAGAATTTGAAGAAAGTTGGCTGCCTTATTCCACGCTTTTTTCTTGAACTCTGAAATACTGTTTCTCTTTATTAACAAAACTTGATTGAGCTCTATGGCTGCTATCAAAGAATTTTATTTTATTAGGTGGGTTTTTTTTTTTTTTTTTTTTTTTTTTTTCAAATTCCTTTTTTACTTGTCTGTTAGGGTTATTATCAATCATGCAATCTGTTTTCAATATTTATACTTACAGTACTCAGTCGATTCCTATCAGTATCACACAAGCTGTGTGTGGCATGCCGTGAAAGAAGAAAAGAAGAGAAAAGAGGAAGTTGTGTAGAAACCTACCTTGAGCATTACGAAGAGGTCTCTCATCATGCTGTAACTTGTTTCTCTCCGCATAACTTACTGGGATAAAAACTACACTATGTCTAGATCAACTTTAAACTGATACTAGTGATAAGAGTATCATGTATATGTATGCTGTATCGACTATGATTATCAACTAATAACTCTCTCCTGTATCCTACACCTGTGTGCATGTGTGTGTGTGTGTGTGTGTGTGTGTGTGTGTGTGTGTGTGTGTGTGTGTGTTTCGCCTCCTTGTTGTAGTTGTGTATTTGTATATGGATTTATTTTTGTACTGGTGTGTGTATTTGTATCTACATGTATGTGTGTATATGTATGTATGTGTACATATGTGTGTATATGTGCGTATATGTGTGTATATGTATGTGTATGTATGTATGTGTTTATATGTGTATGTATGTATATATATATATATGTACATATATATGTGTGCATATGTATATATTGTGTATGTGCGCATGTTACTTTCTCTAAACTCATAGTACCTGGTATTACTGTATTGTCATTATAATGTTCTGTGTTCGTCTTGCTTATTTCTTTGTTTGTAACTGAAAATGAAAAATAAACCTCCTTGTAACTACTTTTTTTTTTTTTTTTTTTTTTTTTCACTCACTCATTCAGAGTAATGCATGAGTGCGTAAAGGAAAGAGAGAGAGTGAAGGAACTGTGGAGTGGAAGGAAGAGGAGAGGAGGAATAAAACATATATTAAAAAAAATTCTCCCTTCCTCCCTTTTCCTTCCTTGCTTCCGTCCTGCATTTCCTATTCTCTTCCCCCCCCCCCCCCCTTCATCTTCTTTACTTCTTTCTTTCCGTCTGTCTTTCCTCCTCCGGTTCTGTTTCTCTCCTTTTCAAGTTTTCCTGTCTTACTGCTGTCTTTCTGTTGTTGTTGTTGTTGTTGCTGCTGCTGCTGCTGCTGCTTCCCTCCCCCTCCGTGTTTCCTCCTTCTGTCCCTTCCTTTGGCTCCTATCTTTCTTTCTTGCTTCTTTAGTTTCTTTCCTTTTTTCCCTTTCTTCCTTGCTTACTCCTTTCTATCTTCGTTCTTTAACTCAGAGAGAGAGAGAGAGAGAGAGAGGAGAGAGAGAGAGAGGAGAGGAGAGAGAGAGAGAGAGAGAGAGAGAGAGAGAGAGGGGGGCAGAGGGGAGAGGAGGGAGAGGGAGACAGCTAGAGACACAGAATGAGACAGATAGATAGGTAGATAAACAGACAGGTAGATAGATTAATAGATAAATGCATACATTCATAGGCAGGCAAGTAGGTAGATGAATAGATAGATAGATAGATGGACAGATAGACACAGAGATTAGGTAGACAAATAACTAGAAACAAATCCCTCCCTCCCCCCCCCCTCTCCCTCCCTCCCTCCCTCCTCTCTCTCTCTCTCTCTCTCTCTCTCTCTCTCTCTCTCTCTCTCCTATCGTTTCACTCCCCACAATCTCATCTGCCTCCGTTTTGTTCATCTCTTCTTCATCAATCTTCATTTCTTTCCCTTTCACCGAGAATAACAGCAGATACCTGAACACGATGCTGCAAACATACCTTTCGGGAAGGGCGACTTCCAACGCCGATGATACGATCACGCGGCCAATCAGAACCATGTGGAGTGACTTCCTTGTGGGAATGGCGACAGCTGCTTGCATAACGTCCTGCCAACAAATCACAGATATGGGTCCGTGAGAAAGAGGGTGAGCACGTGAGTAAGTAAGCTCGTGAATGAGTGGTTTGAGTGAGAGTAACAAAGTGAATCAGTGAGTGAATGGCAAAAGACATGAGGGAGTGAAAGTAAAGTGAGTGAATGACGTGAATGAAAGAACTGGCCATGGGAATGAGAGAATGGTGAGTGAGTGTGTGTGTTAGAGCAAGGGAGAGTGAGAAAGCGAGTAAGTGCGTGAGTGAGTGAGTGAGTGATTAAGTGAGTACACAAGTACGCAGAACAGAAGCTTATTCTATGAATGTAATACTAAAGTCGGAGAGAGAGAGAGAGAGAGAGAGAGAGAGAGAGAGAGAGAGAGAGAGAGAGAGAGAGAGAGAGATATGTCAATCCCTTTTGACACATGGGCAAAGACTGGTCACGAAAAGATTATGGCCGAACTAAAATTCGCAAAATGCTCTCAAGTTCGTAAAAATAATAAACAAATGGAAACACTAAAAACAAACAAACAAACAAACAAAACCCCCAAAACGAATACATATCAACCATTTGCATTGCAAACTTTGTGATATCTACAATTATGCAACCTTGTCCATAAATATTCAAAACACCAACAACAGCACTGTAATAGAAACTCACTATCCATATACATACATACATATATATACATGTATACATTCATGCATACATACATCTATATATATATTTCATACATACGCGTATACATGCATACATACATACCCACATGCACCCACACATATATGCACACATACACACATACATACATAAGTCCTGTAACACTCAGCTTTTACTCATGATTGTTCTCATTCGTTCAGCACGGGAAAAAAAAAAAAAAAAAATCGGTCTTAGACTGATGTGCACGCGCAATTATCAGCGTACTACCTTGCTGAGTAAAACCAGTCGAAAAAAAAAATTCGGACACTCGTAAACCCCTCGTAAGGTAGATGCGATCAGTCCACGAGTAGTCTTACTGAGCAAGTAAAGTGGGAATTGTCCAAAAGATCGCATGTGTCGGTAGGAACTCTTTTCATCGAGTGAAGAAGGTGTAAACTCTCACAGGTCGGGGAAATATCCCAGTGCTATTCCACGTCAGAGTTAACTGGGTCCGAAAACTAGACCTGTAACATATCGCTATGCACTTTACTCCTGTTCGTCAAAGATAGAGAAGGCTACGACTATCACAGCCGCGAGATCTGCGACAGGTAGCTCGGCATTATCGTTGATTTCGGTGCTTTAGTTGTGACTAAGGCATAGGCAAGCAGAGACCAAAATAGTTTGCAAACAACTTTCATGGTGCTTTTTGGCTACCTGACGATAAGCTGTGAGTTTCAGGAAAATTTATCTACACATTTTATTTTTCAACCACAGTTGGTTGCTATCCGAGCGTTCAGACTCAAATGTGCGTGCTGCAGTCCAACAACGAAGATAGATTTAAAATAATCATCAAACTGAAATTAGTTTGTTGGAATATTGGAATGTATATTTGCAAGTAGACAAGTAGTACTACAACTTTCAAAATAAGTGACGTAAACGAAACAACCAAACAAATAAAAAGCAAACAGATTCAATCACAAATATTAGCCCTAATTCACGACTGAGTTTAGATTAAACTCCGCGTTTCGGTACTAGGGATCATGGTGTTAAAATCAAATTCATTTACAGGATTGAGACACATCGGGGCATAGATTTGTTTGCAGAATGGTCAAAGTGCTTTTCCTTTTCTGATCGCCATTCAGATTGGAATGGCCGTTGCGCCGTTCGTTTTCCTTGGGTAAGTAGGCCACTTTGCCGGGAATCGCTGGGCAACTAGCAAGCGACAGGTGTGTGGTGTTCCTCGGCCACCACCCCCCCCCCCCCCCCTCCCCCACAATGACCTCCCCTCTACCTCTCTCCACTCCATCATCCTCCCATCCCCCTTCTTCGCCCAACACCCCATGCCCACCGCATCCCCTGCCTCACACACACACACACACACACACACACGCACACACACACACACACGTCTCGGAGAAAAACAAATCTTTCCCCCGGGCGGTGGGCGTGTGAGGAGACAACGCAGCCACTAAAGTTACAAGGGGAGCTCACTCGGTCACAAAACCACAATCCACAAACAGCACGCACCTGACCCGCCAACTGGTTTAGCGATGTCAGCAAGCAATTATCACGGAGTAAATTGGGGGTGGGGGGGGGGGGCCGACAAACCCTGTCGATTGTGTCAGGCTAGACAGATGGGGGGGGGTGCTGGAAGGCATTGGATGGGTGGTGGGAGTAGGAGGGGGAGAAGAAGAAAGTGTAAAACGACCTGACTATCCTCAGGGACCGATCAGTTAGTGTGATCGTACGTGTAACTAAAGCGTGAGGGGAGTTTATTGATTAACTATCCGGCGGGATAAGTAGAAAAAGGAGTGTGCAGGGGATGAGAATGTGAAGGTAAGAACGTACGTGTGGGAGCAAGGCGTGTCCGCCCAGAAATCAATCAATCATCAAGACTGCTGTACGCACTATGTTGGTTGGCCTCCACCTCATCATTGTGTGGCAGGCGGGAACCGAACACTACACTATCAAGCAACTATCCAGCAAAGTCTCTCTTCAAGCAATCAGACAATAACTGATATTAACCCCCCCCACCCGCATCAATGTGGGCTTAACCGGGACCACTGTAAAGAAAAGGAAAGCGATAAGCAAAGGCGTTCTTCAAGTATCTCAACCAATAAAGTGCATCGACCAACTCCACCAGCCACAAAAAAAAAACTCCGCTCAATTCAGACCAGATCGTCACCTCTTCTAAAAACGTTGAATGTCGGTTACAGAATGGTCTGTAAGTGTGTGTGGGTTGGGTGGTTTTTGTGAATCATGTCAAAGTACGAGCTGTGCTAGAGAGTCTGGGGTTAGCCTGGCGCTGTGTTTTAAAAGAAGACATACATTATGAGGTTAGGCCACGCTACCCAGCCCCCAGATCGCTCTGTCCCCAGGTACCACACCACAGGAGACATGATTGACAACGATGAGACTTGCCCATGAAGGACAAGGGAACCTTGTGTAGTCAATATCACGTGGACCACCTCGTGACAGGATGGAAATGTGATTAGTGAAAGAACTTGAAGACGTGGGGAATGCGTGCAGCAAAAGATGGGCAGGCGAATGAGGTGGAGAATGAGTGGGGCTGCGGGGGGGAGGGATGGGGTTGGGCTGGGCTAGGGTGGTGTGTGTGTCTCTCCGACAGGCCTTAATCATACTTGTATATAGGTACGTACAAGGCAACCTACAGATATACAGACATGCAATACATGGGGTGACGTGCACTATAGCGTGTACATGCATACAAGCCCAACGTGACGTACTACCGTACGTTACGTACGTACTGGTGGTGGTCTATACCCAAAAATACGGTATGTGGTCATGGGTAGTATGGC
>JADBJO010001234.1:65000-80000 GCA_016801955.1 Conus betulinus | reverse complement strand
GCCACGATTTTGAAATTGGGAACAGATTTAATTCATTATCTTGTTCCAACGTACATTGAATTTCATTGGGATCGAATGAACGGTTGTTGATTTACAGACAATTAAACAGAGGATGGGTCGAAATCAAAGTTCGCAAAATCTGTTCAGTTCACAAAATCATTTCAATAGTGGGTGTGGCCACCGCCATTGGCGAGACATTCCACGCAGCGACTCCTCATCGAGTTGACCAGTGTTCTGATGACCCTCTGAGGGATTCTCTGCCATTCCAGTTGCAGCATTTGGAAGAGATCCTGGCGGTCTCTGGGAGGTGGATGGTTCTCCTTCACACGTCCCCCCAACTCATCCCACATATGCTCGATGGGATTGAGGTCGGGACTATACGCCGGGAAGATCATCCTGTTGATGCCGGCCTGCACAATGAAGTTTTCGGCCACCCGGGCCCTATGTGGCCGAGCATTGTCGTCTTGGAAGACTGCCATGGGTCCTATCCGTTGCATGGTCGGAACAACGAAAGGCGCCAGGATTTCATCCCGATAGCGGATGCCTGTGAGGTTTCATCAATATGGTAGAGTGGTGTCTTGTGGTGGAGGCTGAAGGCACCCCATACCATAACAGATCCTCCCCCAAAGGCCCTGGTCTGGCGAACAGCTGCATCAATGTAACGTTCACCAACACGCCTCCAAACTCTAGTTCGGGCCGTCATTGTGTTCAAGACTAAACCGCGACTCATCTGAAAAGAGGACCTGGGACCACTGTTGTTGGTTCCATCTCACATGACGATGGCAGAAAAGCTCGGCGAGCCAGCCTATGGGCTGCTAGCAGTCGTGGTCGAACAGCTGGGCGACGTGATCTGAGGCCGAAGTGGTGAAGACGGTTTCGTATGGCTTGACGGCTGAGGATGGTGTTATTTGCCATACGAAGCTGCCTTTGGATGCTGGTGGAAGTGGTATCCCGCTGCAATAGGGCCTGCCTCTCGATGAAACGATCTTCTCTGGGAGTAGTCTGCCTAGGCCGACCTGACCGTGGCCTCTCTTCAACGCTGTTGGTCGCCCTAAAACGCTGATTCAGTCTAACAATAACTGAATGATGCACACCAAGTCGTCGCGCGCCACTTCAGCCTTTGCAATGCCATCTTGTATCCACGCAATCGCCCTGGTTTTGTCAAAGGTGCTAAGTTTTCTTCGTGGTGGCATGGTGAGAAAAGGGCTGACAGTAACCAACCCCGCGCTTAAACAGCCAAAAGAAGGGGCATAAAACTCACTTGAGAGACTGCTCTTGCACGGGAAAAAAAGAATTTTTCATTTTACACATCTTGTGTCGCCAGCAAGCTTGATGCAAAACAGGCACAGTTAACGCAACTTTGCACTTTTTATCCCGCGCGGTAACGAGGTCACCAAGACCCCCGTGCGCACTACCAGTTGACACAGGCTGGATTACACACTGCTGTGTGAGATTCCATCATTGGTTGCCGCATAACAAAAAAAAACCAATGTTTTTTGAAGGGATGATCAACCCCCTGTGTGCAAAGGCCTGTGCTTAACTTTATGTGACTAGTATAAGTGTAATTAAAGAAAGGAAGAGCACACACAAAACACACACACATACACGCGCGCGCGCGCCTGCCTTCGCGCACCAGTATCTAAAGGCTTTGAAGATGTGATTAATCATTGCTACCTTTTTTTCAGTCGTTTTGAAAATCTCAATGAATACCAGAAGACACCGACTTCAATGTCACTGAAATTGTGAATGAAATGTCTTTCAAAACCTCGATTGAATTTGCTGATCTGATACATATGGCCTTTTAAAAGAAACAAAAAAGAAGACATAACATCTTTTGACATTTCATCGCGTAACTTCGTTCGTTCTAAAAAAAAAAAAATGTGTTTTCTAGACTGATCGTCCTTCAAGTCAAGCTCTCCGTCACTCCTGCCAGTCAGTTTTGATTTTTTGGACTATTGTTTGTTACGTTGTACCTACAAGTAGTTAGGGGCTTTTGTTGTTTTTCTTCCACAGAGGAAGCTACGCTTTCCCCGTCAGTTTATTTGCCTGTCTGTCAGCGTGACAACTTAAGGAATGCTGAGCCGATGTGAACGACACTCGGGTGAACGATAGAATGTGGCCTCAGGATGGGCTATTAAATACTGGAGCGGAACAAGCCGCCTAGGCGAAGAGGTTAACGTTGCAGACTTCCGGCTGGGAGATTGTGGGTTCGATTCCCATCAGAGCCATTTTTTTTTTTTTTTTTTTTTTTTTTTTTTTTTTTGAGAGTTTTCTGCCCCGACCGGCTCTTGCCGAGAGTTGAATTTGCCTTGGGCTCTATTGGGAAGGCTGGGACCACAGGGTCAAGTTTCATCCACTTACCGGATGTTTCTCAGAGAAAGCTGCTAAATTTCCCGACCAACACTGCAAGTGTCTGTATCTCTCCGGCCTGTTTGACGCCGGAATGCATTTATGAAAGGAAGCCTAGAGCACAGCCTGTAATGCAGCCTCGTCAGAAGCAGCGATCAGCATAAAAAAAAGGAAAACGTCTCCATTATTTGGCCCTTTAAGCTCTGCTCTCATGGTGACACTACTTTCGAGTGCCTCTCCCCCGTAGGGCCTTGGTTTGATTCTGTCGGGGTCACCAACACCCGCAAATTCATTTGGAATGGTGTTGGAAGGACGCGATGGCGCTCTCTCCGGAGGGAGAGCTCGCTCACGCCGGCTCCACGACAAAGCAGTTATTATCGTCAGTAGGAGGCTCTGTAGGTGGTGTCCCTGCGTATATTGGATCAGAACAAGCATCACTAAACAACCACCGAAGTGACTCGGCAGCAGTGCAGTGTCTCCTTTGGTCGGTTGCTTCATGATGAAATGACAGTGACTGGCCTCTGTGGATTGTTGCGCCACTGTGGCGGGACGGGCAAGGCTGTGGCTGCAGCAGGCGAGGGTCGGGATGAACGGCGTGAGTGCAATGCCACTGAGATGGCACAGAAGACGGGACAGTTAGGAAAAAAAAAAAAGTGCGGATCTGTAATATGGATCCGGATCAAGAAGCGGATCCAGAAATAGTTCATCAAGATTACTGTCATTTTCCTCCACTAGACATGAACACAGTTATTTCAATTTTTTTAAGAATTGACACGCATATATTTTTTTTTTTCGTTCGAGTGTCAAGCCTTTCTAGTGAAATGAACGTTACTATGTCCTACCTTCATATGCTAGAACAAGAACATATAGGGGAGGTAATTCTTTCAGTCCGTTCCTACTAATTCGTCCACTGACCGAAAACCTATTTTGTTTTTCACATATGAATTGACTTAAGGAGTGGAAGCGGGATACGTTGGACTTTAGACGAGGGTCTGCGTTCTCCTCATAATTTCTGACTCAGTCTTATTCTTTAAACTGTTGATCTGTGAGTCCGGTGACTTCACTTTTATCCGCTACTGTCGGACTGGGCACTGAAACCAGACACAGGAGAATACGTCTTCAGAATTTGGTCATAGATAGATTAGTCCCAGTCCATGAGACTGGTTTTAAAACCTTGGGTTTCTTGGCTGGCGTAAAATGAATGCCGAGGTGTTTTTAATAACTTTTCTATGACATATTAGTATCCTATGATTAAAACCAGACCAGAACGCCGGTAGAAAAAAAAAATGATAAAAGGTGCATTTGTTGATTCTCGTTTCAGAAAATCCCATAGATATAAAAAATAGGAATGTGTGTGTGTGTGTGTGTGTGTGTGTGTGTGTGTGTGTGGGGGGGGGGGGGGGGGTATCGGTTGGAATTGATCTTCGCTATATTGCCCGCTTTGCTGAAAGCTTAATCATTCTTATTGAGTTGCAGATACAAAAAAAGAGCAAACCTTATCATGAAGTTGTTCAGAGCGTTATCGTCAATAACACGTCATGGAATGTCTGACATTCTCCTCTCTTGAAGATCTTTTAATCTGCTTTCCCTGAACGTTTAAAATGCCAAGCCTGTTTTTTTTTTTTTTCTCCACAGAGAAAACATTACCTTCCTGCTATATATATCGTTCCTGAAATTGGCCTTACTTTCCCTTCTGCTGTTGCTGCCAGCACCCTGTTCACTTTTCGGTTTGTTGATTCGGTACTTGTATTGCTGATCTAAAACTCTCTGTGACAACAAGACTCATTTCATTAACTCAGATATATGAGCCTATGCACATTACAACGGCATTGCCGGTGCGCGATGTGTCTTTTTTTTTTTTTTTTTTTTTTTTTTTTTTATATAGAATTGTTCTAATGAAATAAAAGAGGGTGGAAGAAGGTGGAGAGGAGAAATGAAGAGAGAGGAGAAGGCAGGGAAAGGGGGGGGGGGGGGGAGGCTGGTTGGATGGATGGTGCTACAGCCAAATGGTATGAGATCCCGCTTCAAGAATTTACATAGTCTTTTTTTTTTATACTACAATTACCCCTTCCCAAGATCTACTCTGCAGGGACACAATTACGTGATATATAGTATCAATTCATTGCTAATAATAACTGTGCACTGCGCAAAGTTCTTTCACGGTGTGTCTTAAGGGTTAACTGCTGTGGTGCTGTTTGGTTCCGTAAATAAGATTCAACACTATTTACACCACGCTACAATATAGAGCACAGGACCGTGATACAAAGTGACATCATGAGCGCGATACAATGCCATGCAAAGCAACGAACTAACTACTCATTACACTGCACTGAGCGGAACTGCCAGTAGACAAATTACGAAGCGATGCTATATCATTTCTTTCCTTTCAATACGACACGAGGCGTTAAAGTGAGATAAGATGCGATAGAAGACCAGATGTACCAAAACCACGATCAAGCACAAAGCCATAAACTGTACACAGAAACACGGTACTGATCCCTCAGTCTCTGCCAGCCTGCAAGGCCCATTCCGGTCACGTACCTTAGGAAATGGAATGTCCCACCCCTCGCCCTCTCCCAAACCATTCCTCAGCCCCCCCCCCACTCCTCCCTACTACTCCTCCTCACACACGTACTCTCTGCTCACTCTCCCTCACCTCTCTTCCTCCGCCATCCACACACTCTCCTCCTCCAACCCCAACCCCCACCAGACGTAATCACCGTGGCCAAACTGGACACGTTTGCCATTAAGATCCCCTAGACAACTGTCCCCACTTCTCCATCAGAACTAGTTACAAACTTCGCTGTGCTCAGATTAGGATACGGTACAGATACCACCACTTGGAAATGGGACAGGAGACAGGCCCGGGGGGGTGGGGGGGGGGGGGGGTGGGGGGGGGAGGGGGGAGGAGGGAGAGGAGGGTAGTGGGGGGGGGGAGGGGGGTGTATGTGGAGGGGGGGGATGGAGACGGGGAGAGAAAGTGCTGACAGCAATGGAGTTGGAATTTGCAAGAGAGAGAGACACAGAGAGAGAGAGAGAGAGAGAGAGAGAGAGAGAGAGAGAGAGAGAGAGGAGAGAGAGAGAGAGAGAGAGAGAGAGAGAGAGAGAGAGAGACTATGAGGGCGCCATCGCGTGCCTTCCTCTATAGCACAATAAGTGTATATACACACACACACACACACACACACACACACACACACACACACACACACACACGCGCGCGCGCGCGCGCGCGCGCGCGCGCGCGCGCGCGCGCGAGTTAGTTATTCCAGATCGCAGTGAAACGCTTCGGAATATTTGAAGAAAAAAAAGGAAAACATTCATCTGTTTCTTCCGGTCTTCCTACCATATATGTCTTCTGTATTAACTGTTTGAAGTTTAAGATCGGTGCGATGCATAGGCAATCTGCACAATTCCTTATCTGTAGCTTTGTTTTTTTTTTTAGCAAAACTGATCAACCACCTCATTGTCTCTAACGCCGACCTGACTGTTGGTAGAATTGTGTTATAACGATCGAAATTTCGGAAGATGCACGGTTCGAGCAAATTCAGCCGCGCTGAGGGTGTTTGAGATTCCGGCACAAATGGGCCTACACAGCAGAAAAGCACAACAGCACGTGCTGTCGACACCACGGAGGCAACCGATGATACAGAGAAACGTATTGCAACGCAGCGATTTCCACACCAGAATAATGCAGCAGTCTGGCCGAAGACCTGTAACAGATGTTACTTTTGTTTTCACGCGTGATGCAAGAAGGTTAATGTATCAGGTGTTATATTTTACGTTAGACGTGCTGCGTCCTTCTTCTTAACTTTTCCTTCCTCTTCCTTCCTTCCTTCCTTTCTTTCTTTCTTTCTTTCTTTCTTTCTCTTCTTTCTCTTTCTTTCTTTCCTTAAATTGCCGAATAACCATGTATTCCAATGGAATGTGGTGACACTGCTGATGATGGGTCGCGAATCAAATTATTTTCCTTGGTTTAAACTTTTCAGTACCACTTAGATATGCACAGTTTTATAACTTTTCTCTTTTGTCTTGTTTTTGCTGTCAACTTTGCTAATAATAATAACAATTTAAAAAAAAGACAAAAAAAAAAAAAAACGCCTTTCCTTTGTTGAAGCTTTTCAGTACCACTTATATATACACAGCTTATAACTTTTCTTTTTCGTCTTGTTTTTGCTGTTAACTTTGCTAATAATCATAATTAAAAAAAAGAATTAAAAAGAAAAAAGAAAACGTTTCGCCGGATGTTGATTTTTCCCCCGTTTTGTTTATATCTTTGGGAATATGATCTCAGATTAAATGTGTGTGTGTGTGTGTGTGTGTGTGTGTGTGTGTGTGTGTGTGTGTGCGTGCGTGCGTGCGTGCGTGCGCGTGCGTACGTGCGTGCGTGTGTGTGTGCGTGCGGGCGTGCGCGCCCATGTGTGTATGTGATGCGTGTGTGTACACGCGTGCGCACCGGTGTGTGTGTGTGTGTGTGTGTGTGTGTGTGTGTGTGTGTGTGTGTGTGTGTGCGCGCGTGTGTATGTGTGTGTGTGTGAGTGCGCGCGCGCGCGCGCGTGCATACCTGTGTGCGTGCTTCCGTGTCTGTATTAGTCTATCTCAAATAAGATTCACCCGTTTGAAGGACGGTCGTCCATGCAAGAACATTCACACTGACACAAGTTTTTGATTCCATACTAGATCCAGTTCTAAACGGAAATGTAAGCTTACAGCCATCACTCAAACTCCATTCACTTTGATCGCTAACCAGCGAGAATACAGCAAACAGACGAACGCAAGAGCAGCACACATTGCGCACCATCGTCCGAAGCATTATCTTGCTCGGCGAGGGATGTGCGCCTGTTCATGTCTGTATCTGTATGTTTCATCTCAATTTTGCTTTTCCTTCTAGAAAAGCCATTGTTAGGTTCACTCACGAGCGTATTTTGTCACAATGTATGCCCGAGTTGTGCCGTGAATTGCTCTCAATACATTATGCTCCGTGGAATCTGTGTTAGAATGACAAACTGATTTTAAAAAGGCTTTTCCTAAAGGCATGGACAATCAAACTGAAGAATGCTCACGACTTATTGGACTTACACACACACACGCACGTCCGCACGCACGCACGCGCGCGCGCGCGCGCACGCACGCACGCACGCACGCACGCACACACACACACACACACACACACACACACACACACACACACACACACACACACACAAGCGCATATGCAAACAATTCGTTCACTACAGGTTTGATCAAAATCGCAAAGATCAACCCAGCAGTCTGTTCGTCCCTTTTCAAGGTTTCCTGAAATCGACTAAGGATTGCTGCTGCCGATTAAACGTTTTGTTACAAACATGAAATACGTATTTTTGAGCTAAAGCCCGCAATATTCCCAAACATTCTAACCAGCGCGGAATATAAGAGCGTCCAGAACAAACGCGCGAACTCCAATTCGTCAAGGAGCCATTCTTCTCACGCACCTCAGCAAATGGGAGCAACTCCTTCCAGACAGGACGGGGACGGCAGAAGAAACACTGCGCACGTGCAGGCTGGGGATTTGCCACTGATTGTCTCCACACTCTCCCACCAGAACTAGACGCTACACTGGGCTGGAGTCAGAGCACAATTGAGCTGGGGATGCGATGGAATCGGGGAAAGAATTAGTAACGTGATGAGGGATGGACGGTTCGTGGTAAACCGAGGATTGGTCGGGTTTAGCACGATGCTAGAGGGGTGTTGTTAGGTTCTGCTTCTGTTAAGCTTGCGACTGAAACTTGATCACTTAGTATCGCTTTTTACATAATCCCAGAGAGAGAGAGAGAGGAGAGAGAGAGAGAGAGGAGAGAGAGAGAGAGAGAGAGCAGAGAGAGAGGAGAGAGAGCACGGATGCTTATTCAGATTAGAGTGAAGGCTGCGTATTGAAGGAATGTATAAAAGCAAAGCATACAAACAATATTTCATTCATATCGAAACTGAAAGATGAAAAGTTTTTTTGTTCTTTTTTAATAATACGCAGCTTTGGGAATTAAGCGAATACATTGTCGCCCGTCCTTCGTTGTATCAGACAGGCCACTTGTATATTCATTTTCAATAATGTTATTACATGTAGAAAGATGGTATGCACTGTTGAAATTTTGTCAATGTTCAGTTGATCTACATCTCTATCTATCTATCTATCTTCTATACTATCTATCTAGCGATACACACACATGGAGAGAGAGAGAGAGAGAGAGAGAGAGAGAGAGAGAGAGAGAGAGAGAGAGAGAGGAGAGAGAGGGAGGGAGGGGGAGGGAGAGAGGAGAGATTCCATGATCGTTACCATTGGATTTAATAAAAGGGTAGAATATGATTTTTTTTTCTACCAGCACAATAGTTTGAAGTATTAGACTACTAATAAACAACGAATGTTGTCTGATCAAGTCGTGACAGTTGAAGTAAATGCAGTTCAGTGGGGCTCGAATGTATTCACCTGGACGTAGACAGATCAAGTCTTTTCTTGAACCAGGACATTGATTTTAGAGAAGGTCCTGGAGCAATTACACGAAAACCGTCCATTAATGTTTCAGGTGCATTTCCCGAAATAATCTTGAGCATTACGGCTCCCTTATTATATTCTAGGATGCGCCTTAAGGGAAGAATGCAGAGTGCTTTCTGGTTGGTATCCTCGAGGCTAGTGCTTTGTTTTTAGAACTAACCTGAGTGCACGCTTACGTAGCTTTGGCAATGGTTTCGGTATCTTTGTGCTCAAAAGTGTTTGATTCTAGCAAGCTGATAGACTCCTGGGTTCGTTCTTTGGCCTAGGAAAGTGATATGGGGATTACAGCAAATGTTGTTATCACCAGTTACACATAGTACTACGTGATGTGCAGACTTCAGAGGATGGAGCGTTGCTGTAGGATTTTGCTGTTCTGGTCTGGTTGCAATACGTACTCTTTTCAGGGTGAAGTGGCATGTGACTCAGTTCAGTCCAGACTACAAGATCACGAACACTTTCTTGTAAGGTCTTTTCAAGCGTTGTTATTTCGGCGTGATTTCTGTGAATTATTTCATCGCCAACCCCCCCCCCCCCCCCCCCCCAAAAAAAAAAAAAAAAACAAAAAAAAAACCCAGCTTACACGAGGTTCTTATTCACAGTGGAAGATTGCATATGGAAATAAGAAGCAGATTAAGGAACCAAACGATGACACTTGGGGGACGCCATTATGAAGAGGCATAACTGGAGACAGCTGTGCCCAATGTTACATACTGTTGCCTGCCTACACACACACACACACACACACACACGCACACACACGCACGCACGCACGCACGCACGCACACACACACACACACACACACACACACAACCTAACAAGATAGACGCTTTTGACTCTTTGATATTTTGTTGTCATTACCAAAGAGGTCTTTTTGACAAGAGGGAAAGGGTACATGAACAATAACATTAACCTTTTCCTTTCCTTGCAAACAAATAGTACACAGTTATTTCCAGTGAATCAAATCAAAGTTAACAAAAAGAAATAAATCGTTACATATGCGTATGTCCTCGCACAAAGAAGCAATACAGTAACGTTAGAAAACAAACAAACAAAAAACAGAAATTGTAAGACTGACACGACCATCCATTAATTAAACGATGGCATTGCATCTTACTGATCTCCTCCACTGACGATGAATGATTTTATTCATTCAAGTATCTCTTATAATGCATTATCTTAAAGTTAACTATCTTTTCATCTGTCTCATGTTCAATGCTTCCAGGATCGATTTCGCAACTGGTTTAATTACAAGTTCCTCATCTGATGATAACACGACCGAGACTAGGAGAGGAGTAGTAGGTATTGGGGAGCTCAAGAGAGTGTGGAGGGCGCGTGATGTCTGTTGATAGGAAAGAGTGCAGGGGTGGATCAGGAGCCAGGGATTGAATCAGCAAAATAGGATGTAGTAGGAGGATAAGATGTGTGACATGAAAGGATAGAAGGTCTTGCCAGGCGGAAAGGTGAAAAGTAGAAGATAATCGCTTATTGTGTATTGAGGGGAGTGTTGCGGGTCGATGAGTACTAATGATGGTGTGTCCCGTTGTGTTCGCTGTCCTTTAGTGGTCTGGTGTGGATTTTAGTGCTAAGTCTTGTGTCAGTTGCTTTCTTGGAGAGCATGTGGTTGTCGAGCTGCTTTTTCAGAGTGGGTCTGCAGCATTGGTGAGGGTGTTAAACAGAGTGTGGATAGTGTGAAATTCGGCTTGTGGCCGATGAATGTCCAGTTGGTCCGTTGTGATCATCGCATCGCTGGCAGGTCGACCAGAAGGAAACATCAAAGGGGTTTCGGTCGAGCGAAGGCGGGTTGCCCTGGAGTGTGTGGTGGAGGAGGCAGGAAAAGGCGTGGGGGGGGTTGTGGAGAGGTGCATAGAAAAAAGGAGGACGTAGGGGCTGGCAAGCGGAAGAAGGTGAGAAGGCGTAGATCGGATGGGGAGAAAGGAAGAAAGAAGGGAAAGAAAGGAAGAGGAAGAAAAAAAACCATGAAGGAGAAGAAATACAAGATGGAGGAGTAAAGGAGTGAGTGGAAAATTGGAGACGAAGGATTCGGTGTGAGGACGGGAACGATAGGTGGGCTGGCTGGGGGGGGGGAGGGGAAGGGGGGTCTGGGAAAATGGAGAGGCAGGGGGAGTTATGTAGCGAGAATAAGGGTCGAGCACGGATGGCAGAAGTAATTCCAAGGCATCATGATTCAGCGCGTTGCCTGAAGCGTCAGGTCGACGAGGATGTGGGCCGTGTATGGTAGGAGGGAGGTCGGGGGCGGGTCAGTGTGGGGTGTACTTGGACTCCGGAGAGGCTCCGCGGTAAAGTGAAGTTGCAAGGGTTGGAGCGAATGAAGACTGAGTGAAGCGGGGGTTCCAACATAAATGAACAACTAAATACGAATAAAGCATACAAAAAAAGAGTTTTGAATAAGCTTGCGGTACAAGTACGGCAATACTTCCCAGGGTCGGTCTCCCACGAAAAGAGAAGGTGAAGAAAAGGGCAGGAAGTATGCACAGAGGTGTAGGGATAAGCAACAGAGGGAGGGGAAACGAAGCAAATAAGGCAAAATAAGAGAGAAGGAAGAAGAAGAACGTGCAAAAGGAACGGGGTGGTGTCGTCACGTGCGCGGTGCGGGGACGACGATAACGACGACGACGACCGACTGAGGGCGAATTACGAAGAAGAATAATAATGACGAACGACGACTAACGACGACGACGACGACGACGAACGACGAAGAGAGAGAAGAAGACGAAGAAGAAGAAGAAGAAAAAAAAAGAAAGAAGAAGAAAAAAACGACGACGACGACGAGAGAAGAAGAAGAGAGAAGAAAGAATAAGAAAAGAGAAGAATAAGAAGAAGAAGAAGACTACGACGACGAACACGACGACGACGACTACGACAAGAAGAGGTAGAAGAGAAGAAGAAGAAGAAAGAATAGGAGGAGGAAGGGATGAAGAAAAGAAAAAAAGAAGAAAGGAGAAGAGAGGAGGAGAATCAGAAGAGAAGCAGGAGAAAGGAGGAGAGAGGGACCGGTTGGAATGGAGTTAATTATAAAAAATAAATAAAGAAAAAAAAGCGAAAAATACGAGACGAAAGAGGGAAGACAGAAGATAAGGAGAGAAAAAAATGAAAAACCAGAGAAGACAGAGAAGGCAAGACAAGAAGAATAACAAAAATAGAAGACCAAGAACAAGAATAAGAAAATACGAAGACTAAGCAGGGGGCCCAAGAAATCCACAGCAGACCCAGAAAAATAAGAAAGAGAAGATATAAGAAAAGAAAGAAGAAGAAGAACAGACAACAGACAACAGCAAACACACACAACAACACATCGAGCACGAACAACAAAGTTCAATACGTATGAGACGTAGGGAGAAACGAAAACGAGCGACGGAGAGGAGTAAAGGAGTAGGAGGAATGCAGAGCAGGAATACACTACGGGTAGCAAAAGCATTAAGACAAAATAAAGTGTAGTAGAGAGGAGGCTGGTGATGGACGATAGAGGATGGGGGATTGTGGTTGTTGGTGAAAGGCCTTGCCGGTGACAAGGCCAGATGTAATTCCCCCATTCTGTAATATGTCGAAAGGCCGATATCGGACAGCATAGTGACTTTGTTCGAGACGACGCTCACGAATTTATCGACAATGGAAGTTTGGGGGGGGGGGGGGGGGGGGGGGTGAGGGGGGGGTGGGGGGGGGTGTGTGGGGGGGGGTGTGGTTGGGGTAGCTGTGGACGTTTCTGTTTGCGGAACACCAAACAAAGCCGATCAGAATACATGAAAATTACTACAACGAATTAAAACAGAAGACAGGGAGATTGAGGGAAAGAGATTGAGAGAGAGACAGGGGGGGGGGGGGGGGAGAAAGTGAGACAGAGAGAGAGGGAGAGAGAGGAGAGAGAGAGAGAGATATGCTTGATAAATATACAGTGCTGATTTTCTGACTGTATTACTGTTCGTTGAGGCCAGCAAGAGAAATAAACGAAAACCATTTGGATCATGAAAGAACTTTTGAGCTATGAACTTTTCTCTTGTGTGCTCTTTGTAGAATGGACAACATAATAAAGAAGTGCGTTTCGTTTTCGACTGCAACATTACATACTTACAAATCAAGTCTTGTGGCCTATGGTTTCTATACCTACAGTAGTGAACTGACAAATCAGAAATGTCAAATCTAAGCTTAGGTATAATGCACTTTAAATGCCTCTCAAGATCCATGCATACACACACACACACACACACACACACACACACACACACACCAGATATATATATATATATATATATATATATATATATATATGTGTGTGTGTGTGTGTGTGTGTGTGTGTGTGTTGTTGTGTGTGTGTTGTGTGTGGAGAGAGAGAGAGAGAGAGAGAGAGAGAGAGAGAGAGAGAGAGAGAGAGAGAGAGAGCCACACGGATTACAAAAAAGTTTTATATACAGAAAACCTGTCACTCTTATTCAAGTGTCACTCCATTCGTTGCCATCTACAATCAGTTAATCTCTGCCGAAAGACACACAAACATTCCTTGACATCACCCACACCTTGCTCCAGCCACACGAATCCAAGTCCATATCTAAACAAACATGGTCTAACATGTGTAACCTTAGTGGTCTTTCCTTTTCCTCGATTATCAAGATCACAGAGCATACCATAAAGCATACGCTTTCTTGGGTAATCTGTCATTTGACATCTGCAGTATTTTAAACCAGTAACGGATGTATTTGTACAAGAAATTAATAGTGGACAGGATATCTGTTCAACTCATTATAAACCAAGTCGTTAGGAGTACTAACACTAACCCCTAAATACTTCTTCAGAGCATATAAATGCACTTTTTCACAATACTGAGCTGCTTTATCAAAAGCCCATATCTCACATCAGAGAGAGAGAGAGAGAGAGAGAGAGAGAGAGAGAGAGAGAGACAGAGAGACAGACAGACAGAGGAGGACAGACATAAGGACAGGATGAGGGCGAGAGACGAGAAGAGAGAGAGAGAGAGAAGAGAGAGAGAGAGAGAAGAGAGAGAGAGAGAGAGAGGAGAGAGAGAGAGGAGAAAGAGACTGTTTGGGGGAGGTGAAGGGGTTTTGTGTTTATGTTTACGTAAACTCGAGTGCAAAATTACATGACAGACGGACATGTAGGCAGACAGACAGACGACAGACAGACAGACAGACAGACAGACAGTAAACAGTAGAACACAGACAGACAGACCCCAAAACGCACGGACAAATAATTGTTTAGCAGATGTGGCAATTCAAAAGAATTCTGTGTGTGTCACGATTTTTACTAAAATGACCTAAAATCCAGACCGACCTTCATAGTGTGCTAGACCGACGCGGGGGGGGGGGGGGGGGGGGGGGGGGGGGGGGGGGGGTGGGGGTAATAAAGACAACGCCATAGATGAGGCATAGGTTGGGTAAAGGAGACGGTAGGAGAGAGGAAAGATCCAGGTGGTAGTGGATCCCGCCCAGACTACTGACATATGATAATGCCCAGTCAGGTAGGTGGCGAAATGACTTATTTTAATAGTGCAAAGGACATACATGCAAGCACAAACTAAGCGCCTTTAAGTAACTTGATAACAAATATGTATGTAAAGCATAACGCTAAGTAGTGAAAAGTTTGGTGATACAGGTAGATAACCCTAAACCACACCTTTCATCCCGCACTGAGACTGTCATAGCACACTCCAGTGTAAGTCAGTCAACATAAGAAGTGAGAATGGAAACAGCTTTTGCAACGGATGATGATGGCTCATTCATCGCCTGCGCGTGGGAGTGGAGTGGGGAGGGGGTGGGTGGGGCGTGAGAGGATAGGAGCCCCCCCCCCCCCCCCACTCCCACGCGCAGGCCATGAGTGAGGGACCAACAAGAAGAAAAGAATGCCATGCACATATCAGGGGCACCAAACGTCTTATAAGCTTTAAATGGTATCTTGGTTTCCTCCATTCTGATAATTTAAAGCCAATACCTGATACATTCAAAAACATGTCTAGTTAAATGTGTTCGAGAAGGAAGAACAGCAGCAGAAAGGGAAGGAAGGAAGACAGGAGAAAGGGAAAAAGCAGGAGAAAGTGGAGAAGGAGAAGACAAAGACGAAAGTAGGCAAAGTGTAGAGTAGAGAGATTGGAACAAAT
>JADBJO010001234.1:50000-60000 GCA_016801955.1 Conus betulinus | reverse complement strand
GACCAACTGGTCAGGCATTCAGAGGGCAGCCCAAAACCGAGTGCGATGGTTGAGTGCTGTCGATGGCCTATGCTCACAGTCGAGCTATGGGCCTAAGTAAGTAAGTAAGTACGAAATCAAAAAGAGGATACGTATGAGTATTTTGGAGGCTGAAGATTTACAAAAAAATGAGGGTGAAGATGAGAAGAAGAAGAAGAAGAAGAAGAGGAAGAAGAAGAAGAAGAAGAAGAAGAAGAAGAAAGAAGAAGAAGAAGAAGAAGAAGAAGAAGAAGAAGAAGAAGAAGAAGAGGAAGAGAAGAGGAGGAGGAGGAGGGGAGGAGGAGGAGGAGAAGAAGAAGAAGAAGAAGAAGAAGAAGAAGAAGAAGAAGAAGATCAGGAGCAAGAAGGACAAGAACATGAACAAGAGTGAGATCATCCCATCGATGTTACGAAATTTGCGCTCGACGATTCCAGCTGAAGAACGAGGAGAAATAAGAACAATTAGAACAACAAGAAGAAAAGCAAACAAGAACAAGAATAACAAGAACACCAACAACAAGAACAAGAAGAACAAGGAGAGAAAAATAACAACAAGAACAAAAACAAGATGAACAAGAAGAAAAAGATTAGCAGGGGGAGATGAAAAACAATCGCAGAAGGAGATGGAGGAGGAGGAGGAGAAGGAGGAGGAGGACGAGAAGGAGGGAGGAGAATGAGAAGGAAGAGAATGAGAAGGAGGAGGAGGAGGGAAAGGAGGAGGACGAGGAGAAGGTCGATGTAGGGAGGAAAGAGAAGAGTACGAAAACAAACCATCACAAAGAGGCAGGAGGGCAAATACAACGAGAAAAAGGAGAACGACAGGAAGAACACAAAGACGGAAGAGGAGTGAATAGTTGGCTGATGGAGGTTCAGGAAAGGGGGTAAGGGATATAAGGAACAGGGAATGGCGGAAAGAACAAGGGGTAGAAGAAGAAGATAACGGTAGTTTCCCGGACTGTAATTACGTTACCATGGCCTGAAGTGTTAGAGAACAGAGTGGTTTGTAAAGACTACGCTGCAATGTATTGGCCACGGGGGATTTCAAAAGGGGAAAAGTTGCTGTTAACGGAAAATAAAGGTAAGACGGGTCAAAACAACATATGAGATAAATAAAACAAAATAATACAGAAAAAAAGACTGAGCAACAGGAAGTGAGAAAGACAGACGATAGGAGAGAGGAGAGAGATAAGCGAGGAAGAGGGAGAAAGAGATCGAGAGAGAGAGGAGAGGAGAGAGAGCGAGGAGGGGAGAGAAGATGGAGAGAGAGGAGAGACCGAGATGAGAGAGAGTGGAGGAGAGAAAAGAAAGGGAGAGAAGGAGCAGACCAAGAGGGCGAGGGAGCTGAGAGAGGGAGAGGCTAGAGAGCAGGAGAGGTTTGTAAGAGAACGAAACGAAGACCGAAAGTCAGAATCAAGGAAAGAAGAGGAAACAGGACGACGGTCCAAACGCAAGATAAAGAAAGAAGAGACACAGAGAGAGGGACGAGCAACAGGAGGTGAGTGGGAGAGTAGAGAGAGAGAGAGAGAGAGGAGAGAGAGAGAGGAGAGAGCGAGAGAAACTCAGAGAGAGACAGGAGTGACAGACAGAAGACAGACAGACAGGACAGACAAGGTACAGACGAAACAGATGGTAACGCAGTCGATCAGACAGGAAAACGAAGACGAGAGAGAGAGGAGGAGAGAGAGAGAGAGAGAGAGAGAGACGAGAGAGAGAGAGAGAGAGAGAGGAGAGAGAGGAGAGACAGAGAGAGAGGAGGGAGGGAGGGAGAGAGAAAGGGAGGGAGAGAGGGAGGGGGAGCACTTCAAATGAAAAAGAGTGACAGACAGAGATAAATAGAGACGGAAGAAAAGAAACAACACACACACACACCACACACACACACACACACACACACAGAGAGAGAGAGAGGAGAGAGAGAGAGAGAGAGAGAGAGAGAGGAGAGAGAGGAGAGAGAGAGAGGAGAGAGAGAGAGAGAGAGGATCAAGGAGACCTTAGGAGTACCCACAAAGACCAGCTGAACCCCGCTGGTTTGCTGTGTCACACCGACACTTGACAACCCGTCTGCTGCGTGCCAAAACAGCCATTAGCTTCCGCCAGAGGACAGGAAACCCGCAACCTGTCCCCCGTCTAACGCGGTTCCTGTCTCTTATCCCCCCTCCCCATCCCTTTTACACACACACAGACACACAGACACACGCGCACGCGCACGCGCGCGCGCGCGCGCACACACACACACACACACACACACACACACACACACTATACCTCGCAGACACACACATGCGCGCGCGTGCGCGCGCGCGCGCACACACACACCACCACACACACACACACACACACACACACATACACACACAACGCGCGCGCGCGCGCACACACACACACACACCACACACACACACACACACACACACGCACGCACGCCTGTTTTAGCTTGCCTGGTTGTCTGCCCTGCCCTGCCCTGCCATACCCTTCCCTGCCCTACCCTACACGACCCTGCCCTGCATGCCCTACCCTGCCCTGCTCTGCCCTATCCTACCCTGCCCTGCATGCCTGCCCTGCCCTGCCCTGCCCTGCACTGCCCTGCCCTGCATGCCCTACCCTGCCCTGCCCTGCCCTGCCCTGCACTGCCCTGCATGCCCTACCCTGCCCTGCATGCCCTACCCTGCCCTGCCCTACCCTGCCCTGCCCTGCCCTGCATGCCCTACCCCCTGCCCTGCCCTGCCCTGCCCTGCCCTGCCCTACCCTACCCTACCCTGCCCTGCCCAACCCTGCCCTACCTACCCTGCCCTGCCCTGCCCTGCCCTGCCCTACCCTACCCTACCTGCCCTGCCCTGCCCTGCCCTGCCCTACCCTGCCCTGCCCTACCCTACCCTACCCTGCCCTGCCCTACCCTGCCCTGCCCTGCCCTACCCTGCCCTGCCCTGCCCTGCCCTACCCTACCCTACCCTACCCTGCCCTGCCCTGCCCTACCCTGCCCTGCCCTGCCCTGCCCTGCCCTGCCCTGCCCTGCCCCCTGCCCTGCCCTGCCCTGCCCTGCCCTACCCTGCCCTGCCCTGCCCTGCCCTGCCTGCCCTACCCCTGCCCTGCCCTGCCCTGCCCTGCCCTACCCTGCCCTACCTGCCCTGCCTGCATGCCCTGCCCTGCCCTGCCCTGCCCTGCCCTGCCCTACCCTGCCCTGCCTGCCCTACCCTTTCCCTGCCTGCCTGCCCTACCCTGCCCTGCCCTACCCTGCCCTGCCCTGCCCTGCCCTGCCCCCCTGCCCTGCCCTACCCTGCCCTGCCCTTCCCTGCCCTGCCCTTCCTCCCCCCCTGCCCTACCCTGCCCTAATCTACCTGCATGCCCTACCCTGCCCTGCCCTACCCTGCCCTGCCCTGCCCTACCCTGCCCTGCCCTGCCTGCCCTACCCTGCCCTGCCCTGCCCTGCCCTGCCCTGCCCTGCCCTGCCCCCTACCCTGCCCTAACCCTACCCTGCCCTGCCCTGCCCTACCCTACCCTGCCCTACCCTGCCCTACCCTACCCTGCCCTGCCCTACCCTACCCTGCCCTGCCCTGCCCTGCCCTGCCCTACCCTACCCTGCCCTGCCCTTCCCTACCCTGCCCTGCCCTGCATGCCCTACCCTGCCCTGCCCTGCCCTGCCCTGCCCTGCCCTGCCCTGCCCTGCCCTGCCCTGCCCTGCCCTGCCCTATCCTACCCTGCCCTGCCCCTGCCCCACCCTGCCCTGCCGTATCCTACCCTGCCCTGCCCTGCCCTGCACTACCCTGCCCTACCCTGTCCTGCCCTGCCACACCCTGCCCTGCCGTATCCTACCCTGCCCTGTCAAACCGGCTCACTTGCCTAGTTTCTTGCTTGCTTGCTTGCTTGCTTGAATGCAGCGAGCAAGACGGGTCATTTATTTGTCTTCGTATTTTTTTTTTTAATGTCGTTGGTTGAGTGTGTGAGCTATTGTTTCTTAGTTGTTGTTGTTGTTGATGTGTTGTTATTGTTTGTTGTCGCTGTTTGTTGTTGTTGTTGCTGCTGCTGTTGGTGTTGTTGCTGTTGTTGTTGTGTTGCTGCTGTTGTTGTGTTTGTTTCTCTCTTGTTGTTGATGTTGTTGTTTTTATTTGTCACTTTCCTTCCTCCTCTGTGTCTGTCTGTCTCGATTAAAAAAAAAAAAATGATTTCGATCGTTCACTTTTTTTTTTTTTTGTTGCTTTTAGTTACTGTTCTTCTCTGGCTATAGTTGGGCTATCTTCTACTCGCTGCATTTAGTGATCTGAAAAAAAAAAGAGGGGAAGCCACACCGTTCACAGACAACTCTTCGATTTATTTTATGGTTTATCTTGACTAGCTTGGTGTCTCGTTGATTGCTTCTTGACATTAAGTCTGGTGGTATAAGGAGCGCGAACCAACTGGCAAACGCGTATATAGAAATAGAAAAAGAAAAAAGAACAGAACAGAAGAGCATACAGACAGACAGACAGACAGACAAACAAACAGAGCCGGAAAAAACGAAGGCGCTTACAAAAGAAGGAAAGAAAGAACTAAAGAAGAACCAAACAGAGAAAAGAAAAAATACAAGAGAGAGAGCGAGAGAGAGAGAGAGAGAGAGAGAGAGAGAGAGAGAGAGAGAGAGAGAGAGAGAGAGAGAGAGAGAGAGAGAGGGGAGGGAGGAGAGCGAGAGCAAAACAAAACGAAACAAAACAAAACAAAGCAAACAACACAACTCAACAAGAGGAAACAGAACACACTTACGTGTGGCAGGATTAATTCTTGAGTGCGCTTCCCAGGACGCAGAAACCTGCAAACAGTAGATTTTATAACGGTTACACCATAGCCGTCGTGGTCGTTGTCGTAGTAGTAGTAGTAGTAGTAGTAGTAGTAGTAGTAGTAGTAGTAGTAGTAGTAGTAGCAGCAGCAGTAGTAGTAGTTGTAGCAGCAGCAGCAGCAGCAGTGGTAGCAGTAGTAGTAGTAGTAGTAGCAGCAGCAACAGTAGTAGTAGCAGTAGTAATAGTAGCAGTAGTAGTAGTGGTAGTAGCAGCAGCAGCAGCAGTAGCAGTAGCAGCGGCACTACTAGCAGCAGCAGCAGCAGCAGCAGCAGCAGCAGCAGCAGCAGCAGTAGTAGTAGTAGTAGTAGTAGTAGTAAATGTTATATTTCTAAGTTTCTTTCTGTTATCATCAGCAACAACTACAGTAGCAACGGTGGCACCAATAAAGCGTTAGAAGTACTTTCAGCAGTAGCGAAAAACACAATTAACTACAGGACCATGGCTGGCAAATCCACTAGTGAGAGAGGGAAACGCAGTGTACCAGCCTGCTGGCGCTAGGTTGGGCCCATTTTGTGGTTAGTTTGTAAGGCTTTGGTTGGAACGATTGGGGCTGAAGCCGACTGGTGGTAATAAGTTACGTCTTTGAGTCGTTTAAAGGGCTGGTGAATCTGAGACAGTGTCTGTATTCCTACCTGACCGTCTCTACCTCTTTCATACTCTATCGCTGTCTGTCTGTCTGTCTGTCTGTTTTTCTGTCTGTCTGTCTCCCTCTCTCTCTCTCTATTTCTTTCTCTCTCTCTCTCTCTCTCTCTCTCTCTCTCTCTGCGCCTCTATTACTCTCTCTCTCTCTCTCTCTCTCTGTCTCCGAGAAAGACGGGAGGGAAGGGGAGGAAAGGGGGAAGGAGACACTGGCTTGGATATGAACGATAGCAGAGAACGTGAAATATGCAGATAGAGGGTGTGAGACAGCGAAAGAACATGGCATTTGGAAAATGACAAGAGAGAGAGAGAGAGAGAGAGAGAGAGAGAGAGAGAGAGAGAGAGAGAGAGTAAGAGAGGAGAGCAGAGAGAGAGAGAGAGAGAGAGAGAGAGAAAGAAATAGAGAGAGAGAGGGAGACAGACACAGACAGAAAAACAGACAGACAGACAGACAGCGATAGAGTATGAAAAGGGTAGAGACGGTCAGGTAGGAATACAGACACTGTCTCAGATTCACCAGCCTTTAAAAACGACTCAAAGACGTAACTTATTACACCAGTCGGCTTCAGCCCCAATCGTTCCAACCAAAGCCTTACAAACTAACCACAAAATGGGCCAACCTAGCGCCAGCAGGCTGGTACACTGCGTTTCCCTCTCTCACTAGTGGATTTAGCGCCATCAACTGCGGCAGATTCAAGGTCCCAATTTTAACAGTTCGCCTCCTTTTCGTTGATGGTGAAGGGATCCGGTGCCCCCCAGTTTCCACTTCCAGGTATGTAGACGGGAACCAGACTGGCTTGCCAGTCCGAATGGTCTACAGATTCGATTTGTCTGGCAAGTCGAGCGATTTTGTCCGAATTGTCTACAGATTCAATTTGTCTGGCATGTCAAGGAATTTGTCAGAAAGGATCAACTTGTCCAAATGTCTTTGTTTTCTTCATTGATGTAGTGTTAAACAAAAGCAAAAGAACATGTTTGAAAAGCTGCATCAGCCGTCATTGTCTTCCCGCCTTGACTCACTGTCTGTCTGTCTGTCTGTATCTGTCTCGCTCTCTCTCCCTCTCTCTGTCTTTTTCTGTCTGTCTCTCTGTATTCTGCGTCTGTCTGTCTGTCTCTCTATATCTGTCTCCCGCCCCCCTCTCTCTCACCTATACCTTATGCTTCTGGTTCTCCGAATTTGTCTGTCTTTAACATAGTGTCTCCCTCCCAATCCCACTTTACTTCTCTTCCATTTACCTCTGTCACATTCCCTGTCTCCTTCTGTCCCCCCAGGACCATCCTCCTCCTCCTCCTCCTCCTCCTCTCTCTCTCTCTCTCTCTCTCTCTCTCTCTCTCTCTCTCGTCCTCGCCTCCTCTGCCTGTGACGCTCTATCCCCATCTCTGTTTCTATGCCCCCACCCCACACCTCCCGCACCATCACCCCGTCGCATCCCACCTTTTCGTCCCTCCAACCCCTATCTCCCTGCCACTCCTGGCCAAGCCATTTCTCCCCTTTACGTTTCCGCCTCCCTTCGTCTTCTCTCTTGGTCCCGTTTGACACCGGCAATCCAATAAATTTACGATGCTCTCTCTCTCTCTCTGTCTCTGTCTCTGTCTCTCTCTCATCTTCCTTGGTCTCCTCCTCCCTTTCACTTTTCCCTCCCTTTCACTGTTCCCTCTGGCTATGTATCATCCCTTTCTTTTCTACACAAGCAGTCACGTGACTTCAAAGGAAGACCTAACCAGGAAGAAAGTATAACAACAGGGATGCTTCAGCGGCGGTTTAAAGAAACAAATGAAGTGACTCGTCACTTCCTATTGTGACACAATGAACTGCATGGTCGTTAGCGAGGCTAGAGAAACAAAAGAAGTGGTGTTGGGTCTCTGACTGAGAGATAACGTTTGACGGTGATCAGATAACGTCACGGAAGAGCGAGACCTACATGTCTCTGGACGTTAAGGCTGTAGTAGTGTGCGTCCTTTTTGTCTTGGATTTCGTTACTTGCAGACCAAGAGAGAGAGAAAGAGAGAGAGAGAGAGAGAGGACGGAGAGAGAGAGAGAGAGAGAGAGAGAGAGAGAGGGACGGAGAGAGAGAGAGAGAGAGAGAGAGAGAGAGAGAGAGAGAGAGAGAGAGAGAGAGAGGGACAGAGACAAACAAACAGACAGACAGACAGACAGAGACAGACAGACAGACAGATTGAGACAGAGTGCAAATTTGAATTATGTTCTTTGTCAATCAAAGCAAGCAGCTTTAAAGACTGAATCAGGTCATGCTTAACAGCTCTGTAGACTTTCAAAATTTTTCATTTTGTCCAGCTGACTGCAGTCGACGTAGGGGATGGGGGTAGGGGGGCATATCAAGACGATCTCACTAGGGATGAAAGCACATTATAATCTCAGTGGTGGACACATGAATACCCAAGCAGAAAATTCACCAAACAAGCCACTTCCATGACCCACTGGTGAGTAGCTCAAAACAAATATTACCTGAATGAAAACCAAGTCAGGTTTATATCCCTTTATATGTTCCGTCATTTGTAATAAGGGTGAAAAAAAGGGGAAAAAACCACTTACTTACTAACAGGCTGGGATGATTTTAGACGAAATTGATTAGACATGTTGGGAGATTCTTGTTAGACCTTCCACAACAATTTGTCAGTCAGTATGCTTACTAACTCGCGCAAGCTACGGTAATTTTGTCAGGTTTTCGTGGCTAACGCAGTAATATAGACACCCCATCAGCCATCTTACGTTTCAAGCACAAAGAAAGGAGCTGCTTTCGTTTCCTATCCTTTCGCAGTGTCTTCCATTGATGCCGTTCTCCTTTAGGATAAACTCACCCCCTCAAACAACCAGCGCTGAAATAGTCAATGAAGGCAATGAAATGTTAAGAGCAAACTGCTGTCTTGGTTGGTTTGGGAAGGGTTTTACTGACCATGATTCGAGCATTGTGAAAAATACATTTCATTATTTGAACTGTCTTCGTGCTAACTACTGTACTGGCTGCTTCGGGAAATGTTTTAATGATCTCAAATTGAACTGTAGTTTTAGATTAAAGTGTCATATACATTTTTTGGGGTATTTTTATTTGTATATGGAAAAACTATCCAATTGTTTGCATTGGAATGGGCTTCAAGGATTTCGGCACAAACATTGTAATCTGCGACAAGTTGTCTTAATTGAAGTGTATCAGTGCAAACTACCGCGTGAGTGCTGACTACCACATCAGTGCAAACTACCGTGTGAGTGTTGACTACCATATCGGTGCAAACTATGAGTGCTACCTACCATATGAGTGCAAACTACCATACGAGTGCCGACTACCATATGAGTGCTAACCACCATATGAGTGTTAACTGCCATATGAGTGCTAACTACCATATGAGTGCTAACTATCGTGTGAATGCAAACTGCAGCATGAGTGCAAACTACCATGAAAGCGAACTATCATAGGGCAGCGTCGGTCACTTTGGAAAGTGCTTTTGGGATTCCTACAGTATCCATTGAATGTGGCAGTTTTCTCATATCTCTTTCTTCCTCTCCATTGCTCATCCCCCATGACCAGTCTGAAAACATATGGCAGCACCTAATTAATAACAAACAGTTTGTTAATAGATGCTTTTTATGACAAATTTTTCCCTCGCATTTCACCTTCATAAATATTCTTTGGAGACAAGTCTTATACGCATCACTTCTGATACAGTCGGTAATTTAACAGAGACAATGTTCACATAATTATATTGTTTGGTTTCAAAGTCACAGAAGGCGCTACAGCTCTAAGCACACTTACGGCACAATGCTTGCCATCACATTGCTTTTTTTTTAAAAAACACAGTCAGCTGTTAGTGTGTTTTTGGTCTGTGTACGTAGCTTTATGAGCGGAAAGCGCCAACAAAGAACTACCCTCGTAAGATTGATTTTCTAAAAATCTCCCTCCTCCCCCGCCTCTCCCCCCCCCCCCCCCCCCCCCCCCCCCATTCCCATTCCCTCCTCTACAAGCATCTGGACCTTCTCAGTGTTTAGCCCAGGTGTGCGATCAATCGAAGCGTTACGGTGTTTAAGCGAGAGTCGAACCCAAGGGGAGTGGGAGGGAAACCCGCAGGGTGCAGACCGCGCCCGGCTATTAATTGACAGAACAACAGATGGTCGGAGCTGTGAAAAACCGGTAAGAGCGTTTCCCGTTTGCGCTTTCACGTATATGTGCCATCAAAGCGGCCGACTAGTATGACAAAATCAATAGAATGTGATTCACCTGTGGTAGATTCACGCCCTCTCTCTCTCTCTCTCTCTCTCTCCTCTCTCTCTCTCTCTCTCTCTCTCTTCACACATTCTCATGCCTTTAATCACATCAAAACGACCAGCCTGGTCGATCATATCGGCCTTTTAAAAGAAATTTCTGAATGGTGATTACACATTGAATATCTTCTCCTTTGGTTGGTAGCTGTACAAATCTGAGTTTCTGTTTATTTCCCTGTGTTCCGCTTTGTTTGCACGTGCGTACACGAGCGCGCGCGCGATGTCACCCCATATTGAAATTCCAACTCCGCGCAGCAGC
>JADBJO010001234.1:37500-42500 GCA_016801955.1 Conus betulinus | reverse complement strand
TATTATATATACATTAATATATTGGTGTGTGTGTGTGTGTGTGTGTGTGTGTGTGTGTGTGTGTGTGTGTGTGTGTGTGTGTGTGAGAGCGAGAGCGAGTGAAGGAGAGAGAGAGAGAGAGAGGAGAGTTGAGAGAGGAGAGAGAGAGAGAGAGAGAGAGAGAGAGAGAGAGAGAGAGAGAAACTATCAGTGTTAGTATTTTCTCAGCAGTTAGCAGCTGTACATCCAGACTAGGCAGGATAATAAATATTGACAATTCCTTTCAATCCAGTTTTTACATAAAACATTCATCAAATAGCAAAGTATAGAAATAAATGATCAATATAATTAGAATTATTTGAACTATTACTAAGAATATCTTTCTAAGAAAGAGGGGAGAAAATTAGAGGTACAGAAGAAGAAGAAGAAGAAAAAGAAGAAGAAGAAGATTTTTTCCACGCTGAAATTGCTTGAAAAGAAAAGAGAGCTGTGTCTGAAGGTCTTGGCATACACAAAAGAGGAGCGGGGGAGATGTAAATCAGCTGAGGAGTGCAAGGGCCGGACAATTAGGTACAGCTGTAACAAAGATCTGAAAGTTACGAAACTGCTTGACCACTCAAGAACCTGAAGCAGAGGAGGACGGTTTACCATAATACATTTTTTGAACAGGAAGCCAGTGAAGAGAATGAAGAAGGGCAGCAGCAACACGAGCGGAATTAGGTTATCGTCTAGTCTAGTCTATTGGCATAATGTGATTGAAAATATTTTTCCTACAATCGGCAAGAAAACAGTAACAATAATCTAGCCTTGAACTGCCGAAACCACAGATCAAGCCTTTAACTGAATTCTCTGAACGAAATTTCAGAAACACAGCTAATCCAGCAGAATTCCAAATGCAACACAGAGGATCGCCAGAACGACAGTCTCGTCTTGTGATGACCAATGTTATGCACAGATTAAGATGGACGAATGAGGCAGCTGTCAAACAGGACAGACGCTGGAACTAAGCCAGTGGAAAGACAAGTTCATAGTCCATCCTTTATAAATCATTAGCGCATGACTTGTGGTTCTCTGAACGATGAAATTAATAGTATCCAAGACGAATCGACTAACTTGTATAAATGATCAACACAAGCCAGAAATAGACTGAGTGTAAAGAAGAAGTAGAATGGGACTCAGAACAAGAGTTTTATTGGACTCCAAACTGGAATATGCAGGCGAAGACATAACGGTTAATGACAGAAACAATCTCGAGCAGAAGAACGCGACTGAAACACGATAAAGACCAGTTGTAAGGTAAAGACGACAATGGAGAGCAAGATTTGTGGTATCAAATGCAGCAGATAAGTCAGAGAGAGAGAGAGAGAGAGAGAGAGAGAGAGACAGACAGACAGAGAGAGAGAGAGAGGAGAGAGAGAGAGAGAGAGACCATTGCCAGGGGTCACAAGCAGTTTATTATTTTCAAGAGCTCTGTTTCAGGACTATGAGCAGGGGTTTGGCAGATCGCAAAGAGCAGAGCTAGGTATTGCGGTCATGATGATCGAGAAGCTGAAGGTATACTGTGTTTCAACGATTGTAGAGAAGAAAAGTAGGTGCAGGAGAGACCAGAAGGCTTTTCTTTTCCATTAAAATGGTTGCTTCTGAGAAATACAATTATACTCGAAGCAAACAGTGATGGAAATATTCTTTTGAAAATGTGGAAAACAAATCTAGTGTTATCTCCTCCATCCTATTTCCCCCAACATAATCGGGTATTCACTTTTCTTTTATGTTTCCCCTTCTTTTTAGATAAGAGTAACTCTTTTCGGCGAGGAAAGAAGGCTCATGACGCAAGCACGTATGCTCCCAAATGCTAAAGAACACGTGAAGCACGTGCACAAGGAAACCGGTGTAACAGCCCATTCTTACCCCCCCCCCCCTCTGAACTTACCCCGGGGTAAGTCTGGGCTAGCCTGCTTTTACCCCCGGGGTCATTCCAGGACTAGCTGGAACTTACCCCCCCCCGCCCCCCAGTTGGAACTCCCCCCTCCCCCCCCCCCCCCCCAGTCATCTTCATTGCACAAGGTACGCAGGCACTCAGAAGACACTAATTAGCTGTAAAAATAGTTAAAATCTTTGATATACATTAAAGTGACCAATGGTCAGTGACACTGACCACTGGTTGTCTGCATTGCACAAGGTATAGAAACACTCATGAGACACTGATAAACTGTAAAATATTCGAAATATCTTATTTACGTCAGAGTGACCAGTGGTCAGTGACACTGACCACAGTCGTCTACACTGTACAAGGTACACAGGTACTCGGGAGACTATAATTAGCCGTGAAATAGTTAAAAAATCTTCGATTTACGTCATAATGACCAGTAGTCAGTGGCACTGACCATAACTAATCTACATTGTACAAGGTACACAAGCACTCAGGAAATACTAATTAGCTGTTAAATAGTTAAAATCTCCGATTTACGTCATAATGACCAGTGGTCAGTGGCAGTGGCTGTAAAATAGTTAAAAGAGGCAAACCGGGATGGAGCAACAACGGCACTTGGTCACAACGACACGTGGTCACAACATTTTGTCACAACTACGCTTGGTCACATTGGCACTTGGTCACATTGGCATGTAGTCGTCTTTCTTTCCCACGCATGTACGGGCGTACTCTCACACACCTGAATATTGACCCACGCATGTAAGCTAGCGCGAGAAATGTTGATACGTATCTGTCAGTGAACCAGGGTGTGTGTGTGTGTGTGTGTGGTGTTGGGGGGGGGGGGGGGGGGGGGGGTGGGGGTTGGGGAAGTAGGAGGTCCATCTATTGAGAAGAGTCTAGAACTACACTTCGTCTAAACCAATTGACTGTATAAAGGAAAGTGGGAGAGGAGGTGTAAATATGCAGGCTAACACCATTGTTTCAAAAGGCGGGTGTGCGTGGTGTTGAAAAAAAAAGGAGCAGAGGAAAACCCTGAATAACCCTCTCTTGTTTGAAGGGTGGGGTGGGGTGTGTAGGAAGATTCCAAATAGTCCTAGACTGACCCTTTGGGGGGGGGGGGGGGGGGGGTGGGGGGGGGGTAAATCCAGGCTAGCCCAAACTTACCCCGGGGTAAGTTCCAGAGGGGGTGTAAGAACGGGCTGTTACTCCGGCCTCCAAGTCACGTGCGTTGCTATCAGGTCAAACATCGAATTCGAGTCGGTGCCTACGAGAACTTTAAGTATTGTAGACCTCAGGGCATAAGTTTGGGGTGGGGGGTGAGATATGTGTGTGTGTGTGTGTGTGTGTGTGTGTGTGTGCGCGCGCACGCGCATCCGCGCGTGTGGGTGCATGTGCGCGAGCATGCACGAATGCATGCGTGTGTGTGTGTGTGTGTGTGTGTGTGTGTGTGTGTGTGTGTGTGTGTGTGCGTGCGTGTGATATTATAGGAGATCCCCTTCCTTCCCCTTTAGCACGCACGCTCGCAGACAGACAGACAGACACACACACACACACACACACACACACACACACACACACACACACACACACACACACACACACACACACACACACACACACACCACACACGACAGAAGGTGTGGAGACGGTAGGGGTGGGAGTGGGATGGGGGGGGATGGGGGGACAATTAAGAGTGAGAGGAGGGGGGATGGAAGAATAGAAAGAACTAATAAGGAAAATGAACATTTTTACACAGAACAGTTATTGGTACATCTTTGGGTAAAGTGGTGTAAGATCAGACAGATACATCAAGTACGTAAAAAGATTGGATTTAAACTTACTAGTGTTTGGTTCGTTTTTTTAATTTTTCTGGGATATTATTCCACAGCCAGCCCCCAGAATAAGCAAGGCTTGATTTGCATAAATTAATTGATGGGAAAGGGAGATTTATTTTATGCGAATGACGATGAACATTAGAAGTAAATATATTCATTAAATAGGAAGGAGCACCGCCGTGTAGTATTTTATGCATAAAGAGTGCTTTATTGTACAATAGTTTGGTCTTGAATGGAAGGATACCTGCTCGTTCATAATCAGGGTGCCCTAGCGAGGGTTTATCAATTGTTATTTTGACAGCTCTCTTGTATATACTAGTCAATGGTTTAAGCAACTTATTGCTAGCTAAATCCCAGAGTGTCGAGGCATAGTCAATATTTGGTTGAATATAAGATTGAAAAAATAATTTTCTGGTGTGATAATCTAAAAAGTTTTTTATTTTCCTGAGCTGATACAGTTTTACGGCAAGATTTTTGGAAAGAAGTTCTAAATGCTTCGACCAAGATAGGTTGTTGTCGATTGCTATTCCTAAGACTCTGTGATTTGAAACCTCTTGATGTTTTCGTTACCGATATAAAGGATTGGCAAGTTTTCGGTTACATTTTGACGTTTTTGCCTTGTTGTAATCAACATGAATTTCGTTTTTTGAGGATGCAGAGACATGTGATTGAGTGTGTGTCCATTTAACGAGAAGGTTGATATTTTTCTGAATATCAAGGTAGACTTGCTGAGCATTAGAATTATTAGTGTCAATAGTAGTATCATCGGCAAACATTTCACAATGAGAAGTCAAGGTTAATGGTAAATCATTAATATAGAATAAGAAGAGCAGTGGACCAAGGACCGAGCCTTGTGTGGCACCCAAAGTTATTGGGAATCAAAGTAGAATAACAATCATTTAATAAAACTAACTGTTGCCTGTTGGAAAGGAAGGATGAAATGAGTTTTAGAGTGTCGGAAGTTAGTCGATAAATAATTAACTTTCTGAGCAAAAGTTCATGATTAATGACATCGAAAGCTTTAGCAAAATCCACGAAGAGTACTCCGGAAAAAGTGTTTGTTGTTTATGTTTGAAAGCCATCGATCAACTATCTTAGTAAGAGCTGTTTGACAAGAATGATTCTCTCTCTCTAAATCCGGATTGATTAGGGTGTAGTAGATCGAATTTTTTTTTATGAGAAAGAAGACACTTTTTTATGTGTTGTTCTAATGGTTTTGAAAGAACTGATAGAATAGAGATAGGTCGATAGTTAGA
>JADBJO010001234.1:22500-32500 GCA_016801955.1 Conus betulinus | reverse complement strand
TTTTTTTTTTTATTTTTTTTTTTTACTGTATTGTTCTTTTCAATTTCGTCACCGCCTTTACGTGATTAACCTTTCAGCGGCAGATGTGTGTGTGTGTGTGTGTGTGTGTGTGTGTGTGTGTGTGTGTGTGTGTGTGTGTGTGTGTGTGTGTGTGTGTGTGTGTGTGTGTGTGTATGTGTGTGTGTGTGTGTGTGTGTGTGTGTGTGTGTGTGTGTGTGTGTGTGTGTACCCGTGCGAGCACTGTTTTTTCTTTTTTTTTTGTTTGTTTTGTTTGTTCGGCTGTGTGTTTGTTAGATTGATTTTTTTTCCCTTCTCACTTCCCACCCTCCCTTTTATTCTTTGCCGCGTTCACTTGTTTTTGTCTTTTTCATTTCTAGACGATAAACTGTCGACCTGCAATTGCTCGCTTGTGTGTGTGTGTGTGTGTGTGTGTGTGTGTGTGTGTGTGTGTGTGTGTGTGTGTGTGTGTTCTAGCCATCTTTGTCTGCATGTGTCTTACAGTTGTGGACATTGAAGTTTCATTCACGGACACACAGGCTGAAGAACACAGGATCTCAGAGAGTGAGATCTCTGCTATCACCTATATCATGCTGCACCATAGGTGTTGGGAAGTGACTGTCTCCTTCGAGGTCATTCCCCACTCCCTCCGATACCTAACCCCAATGCTCCTTTTCATGATGAGTTCTGACTGGCTGTCCTGTTCCCCTGAAAACCTGTCAGCCAGACAGGCATCAGAGACAGGACGCCTAACTTAGCGCACAAAGAGGGGGGAGCACATCTCCTCACGTACCCCACTTGCCCACCATAGGTTGTAAGTCTAATCACAGTCAAGTCATTAAAGTACACGTAACCCCGGCGTATGCCGGAGAGGGCGAACGTTCATCTCTCCTGCTTTGAGGTCCCGTGTCAAGCTTCATTGATCAGCCCAGAAAAAAAAAGTAATTTGAAACTAAGTTTCTGAGTCTTGAAACCATGCATGACTTGTATTTATGCCATAGATTTTGACAGTATAACCTTAAACCACAACTCGGCAAAAGTATCTTCAGATGATTCATTAATGTTATATTTCAACAGTATAATTTTTTGCCAGCACCTTTGTACTGTCTGTCAAGATGATTCCGAATGCAATACTCTGACGGTAAAAGATTTATACCTTATTGAGGAGGTTTATGAATACTGTTGATTGCCTTAAAATTTTGTATTAGGTGAATGAAATCAACACGAGTACACGGACTAAGTGTATTCGAACAACTAATTACTTAAAATGAGGACTTGACTACGTCGAGGAGTAGTCTCCCTTTAATTGTTTTGCAGTTTCTTATCGTCTCATACCATACATCAAAATCCATTTTAAAACCTGAGTGAAGAACCAAAGTGGAGATTGAAATGAAGGCAGATCTATTCATGTTAGTGTTATCTTTGCTGGCTGAGATTTCACGCACTTACCCAAAGTCAGAGGGCAAGTGTGAGAACTCGTCAAGCCGGACTCCCAGACACTTATCTTCAAAACATATTCTGTAGTGTCTATAGAATCTGGACTGCTGCGACTGGCCGAGCACAGGGTCAAGAATTCCGGATATCACGTGGCCAAGTAGACATGAGGCTGATCAGCGGGCCTAAAGAGGAGGTGGATCTGTCACCAGCTACTGAGACACACACACACACACACACACACCTCTCCAGCTAAAAAGCTGAGTACAGAAGAGCCTCGGACATCAACTGAAATTATCAAAACATTCCCTCCCTTGATCACACGATGAAGTGAGGAGAAGGAAGCCCAAGCACCGACGACAGTCTGCTTTGATTGAAAAGTTGTTAATTTGTACAGTTTATTCTTGTATACCGAAGTAAAGTCGGTATGTGAAATTACACTTAACTTGTGTCAGTCATCTTTTGCTTATACCTCAATTTTCATCTTTGAACTTATTTCTAAGTCTGTCTGTCACTCGGAGCACAAGCACTTGTAAGTGCAGAAGCCGAAGATGAATCACACCTGAGTTATTTTTTGATTATTGCTCCTTCCGCCACTAGTCTGAGAGAGGGTGACGGTAAACCTTTGATATGGATTTTACTATAATTAAATTCTGATAGAGGACCACCCCTGCCATCTCTACTCGTCACAATGCTCAGATGCACATCTATTAATTACTAATATAAAACCCGACTGTGTGTTTCAAGTCTTCACAGTTCAGGCCCTAGTCCTGATAGGAGTTGGTCGGGGTAGAAAAATCCCTCAACTGTCAACAGTTTTTGAGATTTTTGCATTTTACATGACGGACGTTCTTTGTTTCGTAACATTCTGCGCATTATTTCTAAAATGATAATATTTTTCTGATGAATGTGTCTCTTTCGGGTTTTTTCACATTGCTTCAGATAACAAAATCTTGTTTTAAATACCATGATCCCGAGAAGAAAACCGTCGATCACCGGTGTGATTCAAATTCAAGGGAAAGAACTGAAGAGAGTTAAATAAATAGCTCTAATGGGAAACGAACCACCGACCTCCTAACCTGGAATTTGCTACGCTAACCACCGCGTCAGACCAGCTCGTGTGTTGTGCTTGATCTTAGTCAATGCGAACATCGGTAACAATTTGAAACTCCAAACCAATCTCATGACCGTCATTCCCATGGAAACACCGTAAAAGAGGAAGTTATCTTTAGCAAACTCTTCTCTTCCTCCTATTACACAACAACCTTTTTTTTTATCAAATGTAAAGGATGGCGGTCGCCTAAAAATTTGTGAGCTCACAAGTTCATTAACATGACAAGGGACTACACAATGCCATCAGAATTCCCTTCATCGGTGTCACTATTTTCACAATAAAGAAAACAGCGCTGTCTTTACATGGACGGGTAACTATGGAAATATGACTAACAATTGTTCTGTTCAGCTATCATGTGAAGGATACTCCCCACGGCAGGACAAATGGCGCAAGCAAGGTGACTGGGAAAAGAGAGGGACAGTTAACTCCATCAACGACACCTGCCACAAGAACAGAACACGCAGCAGTTAGCACTGGTGGCATCAGGCAGACATGGCAAATTCTCATTCCAAGAACGTGGAGACCAGTGTCCTAGTGTCCTAGGTGTTATCAACTCACCCTTCATTCATCCCCCCCCCCCCCCTCCGCACGCCCCCCTCCCCCCCCCCCCCCCCCCCCTTTTTTTTTTTTCACTTCTCCGTTTCCCCGTGCATTTTTCGCATTTGTTTGCCAGTCCCTTCCCACCTCGTCTTCTCCCCCATCCCTTGCACCATCTCTTTGAAGCAGTCTGAGACGTCCTGACCTTAATTAGCGTTGTTCTCTCTGCAAATGACGTAATCATTCTGCTCGATTCTGGAGGGGGGAAGTTCATCTCACAGAAATTTTACTCCCATACACTTCCCTCTCTGCCCCTTCCCCTTTCCCCCCCTCACATTTCTGTTCACCTGTCACGTCACCCATGCATTCAAATTGTGCATCATCAATCTGTAAACGCACTCACTTGTGACGCAATATATTTCGGCAGCAGATAGGTGGCACTTTATTGTGTTTGAGGCATCATTTGATGATTTTTTTTTTCAAATGAAATGCGTTTTACTTTTGATCATTGTCAAAATATTGTGTCACATGTGAATGCGTTTTCTGTGTTACACACACACACACACACACACACATATACTATATATATATATATATATATATAATATATATATATATATATATAGAGAGAGAGAGAGAGAGAGAGAGAGAGAGAGACACACACACACACACACACACACACACACACTCAAGATACAGACACACACACATACAAATGCAAACCTCCCCCTTTCCGCTCTCTCTGTCTGTCTCTCTCTTACACACACACACACACACACACACACACACACACACACACACACACACACGCACACACACGCACGCACCACGCACGCACGCACGCACGCACACACACACACACACACACACACACACACACGCACACGCACGCACGCACACACCCACACCCACATCATTTCATCATACCAAACCATCTACTTTCACGTATTACGCCATCGATGTCTCGATGGCAGATTCCGCAATGCTGATGAAGCCAGACAAAGTGGGGACACTTTCGAAACACGCTACTGTGACCACCACAGACACACGGGTGGAAGGAAGAAAAGGAAAAGAAGAAGAAAAAAAGAAAAGAACATGAACAACCTCCTTTCCATTGCGAAGTTGACTTTCGCACAGTCACACTTAGAGCTATACTGACGCCAGAGTTGAGTCGTAACAGCAAATTCTGTCTGGCTCTCTAGCACAGCAGGGATGGAGAACGTAAGGTCGATTGTGTGTGTATGCGTGTGTGTGTGTGTGTGTGTGTGAGGAAGGGAGGGGGTGGAGGGAGAGTTATCATCCAGCGTCTGTCTCGATTCTCTCTCCCTCCCTCTCTCTCTCTCTCTCTTCCTCACTCTCTTTGCGCCCCGTGAGCCTGCGGCTGACTTTGCAGGAGTTCGTATAGTAAGCGCCGTATCACACCCCCCAAAGCGGTAGGGAGGAGAGAAGGGAGGTGGGGAAGTGGGGGGTGCGGGATGGGTGGAGGCGGGGGAGTATGGGCAGCCAACGTGTCGATCTGAGCACGCCGGTGCTTCGCCCGCCCACCCGCCCGGCCCCCGTGGTAGGACCTCGACCGCCACCGGGACCAGGTGAAGAGGTCACGTGGCCTGTGACGTCACCCCACCCTCCCTGGCGAAGCCGCGACAATGGAGGAGAGACAGCACGGATTGGGTGGAATCGGAGAATCCAATTGGAAGAGGGGAAGGGGTGGGTGGAGGAGGAGGAGAGAGAGAGAGAGAGAGAGAGAGAGGGAGGGGGGGGGGGAGGGGGGAGGGAAAAACGCGAGCGGTGACCGGAGCGGTGTCGTAACTGTGGAGGCCAGGACAGCTGCACGTGATAAACGTCCCGCACGAAACGGACGGCTCTGAGATGGGGCGAGGGGTGAAGAGAAGGAGGGAGAGGGTTGGGGGGGGGGGAGGGGGGGGGGGGGGTAAGGGAGGGTATGGAGAGGGAGGAATGGAGAGTGGGGGTGGGAGTGGGATGGGGGGCACTGTGGTCGCTGCAATGGCTCTATGACTCTATGTTGGCGTGTGGATCGATGGAAGCCGGCGCGGATGGCCACCCAGTAGTTCAAGTGTGCCTTCAGTGGCTGCAGTGATTGGAAGCTGTAGTCTGCAATCGCACGACAGGATACCCAACGGTTTTTTTTTTTACTGTTAGCTTTTTCTCTGTCCTGTTTTCTTCATTTAGTTAGTTTGTTTGTTTATTTCATATTTCAAGTTTATTACGAATTCTATCTCGGCGATATTTTTTTGTTGTTATAAACTTTGCTAATTAAAAATTAAAACTCAAACAAAAAACGACAAAAAAAAAAGAAGAAAAAAACCATCTTCTCCACCTCTTGCTGCCTACTTGACAATTAAGTAGTGGGGGAAAAACAAGTGCAGGTTAACAATTCTTCTGTCATTATAGTAATATATATATATATATATATATATATATATATATATATATATATATATATATATATACGTGCAGCAATAATGTGTGTGCGTATGCAACACATTTGATAAAACAGACATTTCTCAGACACAGAGAGAGAGAGAGAGAGAGAGAGAGGAGAGAGAGAGAGAGAGAGAGAGAGTAAGAAGCAATCTGAGATGTAAAATGTAGGACTTATGTAATGAAAGACAAACTGAATGCCCTTTAATACAACAATGAACCAGTGAGAAAGGACCAGTTACTCCTGGTTTTCCATGTTATCAAACAAACAGTTTTCAAGGTAACGAGCAAAGGTTTGTCGCGGGTATCTTTGTTTTTATATTCTTTTAAACAAGGGCGTGCCGTTCTTGTGGACCCATCGCTATGTATAAGACATCATTTTAAAAGATTTAACCTGGGGAAAGGAACACATGATTTATGAAAAAAAAAAAAACGTTTTCATTAAACCAGAACATGTCTATGATACCTGAAAGAGAAACTAACAGACAAAATGCAGTGACATCAAGGTATTTCAGTCTTAAACCACATGCAAGGTTATCAAACAATTTTGCATTCCCTAGAAACGATGAACTGAATCTTAAAAAAAAAAAAAAATCAGTTTTAGAGCGCGTTTGAATAATCTAGTTACCAGTTTTTACATGTTCACACCGGTAGAATCCCATTTTGTTGAGATGTAATCTACAGGAAAAACCAGGTAACAGTGATACCAGAGTGAGAGAGAAAGAGAGAGAGAGAGAGAGAGAGAGAGAGAGAGAGAGAGGAGGAGGAGGAGGATAAAAGGGAACACACCATGTAAGACTAACAGCATAGACCAACTGAGGAGAATGACTATATTCCCTTTCCACTGGTTTCAGGACAATCGCACACACAATGAAGTCATTCACCACTTCCTGTCGATCTGATTGACTCTCAGTCTATTTCCTGTTCGACAGGCTGGTCACCTGGTCGCCACGCTTCGCTGCTGATCGTGTCTAATTGTCAAGTTTGAAACACACACACACACACACACACACACACACAAGGTAGTGCAACCGCGCGCGTGGTGAAGGCTACGTGCAAGCAGAGGGCCAACCTCGCTAAACAGCGGCGACAGCACGCTGGCAATCATGATTATCTGCGAGGGCAGCCTGCCGACTGAACAATTTTCCTTATTGGCGCGCACTGTCTGTGGCATTCGGAAATGGTTTGTGACTTGCGTGAGAGAACAGGTCTCCAGTAAAAACGAATGGTACGAACAAAGGCAAGACACCTGTCCTGTCCCCTATTCATCTGTGACCTTCGGCAAAAAAGCCTGATGAAGAACGTTTCGGATGGGGAATTATATAAACTCATTTAGTTTCTTTGAGGCAAATATTGCCTGATCATCTGATGCCTGTATACTTACCTGAGGCGTGTTTTTACGAGAGAGAGAGAGAGAGAGAGAGAGAGAGAGAGAGAGAGAGAGAGAGAGAGAGAACGGTGTGTGTGTGTGGGGGGGGGGGGGGGGGGGTACATGTGTGTGTGTTACTGTGTATGTGTGTAATTGTATGTGTGTGTGTGTATGTTGTGTGTGCATGTGTGTGTGTGTGCATGTGGGAATATGTGTAATAGGGCATATGTAAGTGTATGCATTCAGTCTGAATGTGTGTGTGTGTGTGCGTGTGCGTGTGCGTGTGTGAGTGTGTGAGTGTGTGTGTGTGGTTATTGTCCACTCAAGTGTCGCGAAAGAGACCCAACTGTAAAATATATGCAAAAGAAAATAAAGGGTAAAGACTAGCATCCACCGTACCCCATTCACATCACCATCCCACCTTCACCCTGACCAGTTCCGCTTCTGCATCCTCTCCGAACCCCCTTCCCCCGTAACTTTCCCCCTAAAACTCGTTTCCCTTCACGAACGGTAATCGATTTCACAAAGATTTGAATACTGACCTGATACAGCAGCCCAAATAGCTGATCCCCACATTTTGCTCAGTTCAGAATTTTTCATGGTTTAGAACGACATCGCTTTCAACAGTTACATTCTCCCCCGTGTTACATGAGAAGCCCTTATCTGTCAATCAATAAATCAATCAATCATCGAGTTTCTGTCTGTCAGTATGTCTGTGTCTGTCGGTCTGTCTGTCTGTCTGTCTCTCTCTCTCTGTTGTGTGTGTGTGTGTGTGCGTGCGCGCGCGCGCGCGTGTGTGTGTGTGCGCGTGCGTGCGTGCGTGTGCTTGCGTGCGTGCGTGCGTGTGCGTGTTACAATAGATGGTCTTAGCCAAGAGAGAGAGAGAGAGAGAGAGAGAGAGAGAGAGAGAGAGAGAGAGAGAGAGAGAGAGAGAGAGAGAGAGAGAGAGAGAGAGAGAGAGAGAGAGAGAGAGAGAGAGCGAGCGAGAGAGCGAGAAAGAGAGAGAGAGAGAGAGAGAGACAGAGAGAGAGAGAGAGGAGAGAGAGAGAGAGAGAGAGAGAGAGAGGGAGGGGGAGGGAAGGAGAGAGAGAGAGAGGGAGAGACTCGGTGGGTGCGTGGGGCAGGCCTTTGTTCTTTCCGGTCATGCCGACACATGCCTGAAAATATGACTGCAGCGTTTGGCCATGGATTTATCGACATCCGAACCCTTAGTCAAACAGCGCGGCCCGCATGGAAAGGCTGTTTGTTCTGTTTTCTTTACAACCCGCCTGACAGGATGATTCATACAAGATCAACATCACATAACAATCACTGGTAGGGAGGCATGTTTGGGGAGGTGGAGAGCGGAGGTAGGGTGGGAAAGGGGGGGAAGGAGAGGGGGATCAAGGGGGGGGGGGGGGGGGGAGGGGAGGGATAGGGGGGGAGAGGGAACGGCTGTGAAGAGAGAGGGACGACGTTGGTGGGCCTGCACATTTGTTGATGTTTACATGTGCATTCACGTTCTGCTAAAGAAAAAAAAAAAAGCTTTCACACACACGCACACATACACGCACGCACACACACACACACACACACACACACACACACACACACACACACACACACACACACACACACACACACACACACACACACACACACACACACACACACACAGGCGCGCGCACGCGCATGCACGAACACACCCCCAAAATACACACACAGAAACGCACCACAAACATGGACGTATGCGTGCGCGCGCGTTCGCGCAAACACACACACACACACACACACACACACACACACACACACACACACACACACACACACACACACACACACACAAGCGTACGCGCACGTACACACACACACACACACACACACACACACACACGAGCGTATGCGCGCACGTAGACACACACACACACACACACACACACACACACACGCGCGCGCGCGCGCGCGCGCCACCGATCATGAAGCTTACATCAGTTTAGTTATACTTTTTCTTGAAAGAACATACTAGAATAATAACCTTGTTCCTATCATTTGGATGGATTCAGTAATGATACAGTGATGAAAGAACCTTACGCTAAATTCCTTACGAAGTGTCTGTAGGTCAACTACTTTAACATCTCAGGTTTGGAAGGTTCTTGAAGACGATGCAAGAAAAAGCCTGTTGTCCTATTTTGAAAACAAAACAACCGAAAACAAAAACAAAGCAAAAGCAAAATGGAATAAACAACACGCCTTAGGTTTAGAAGGCAGGGTTTACGAAATGTGGGTTCACAACGGCTTACTAACCAAATTAAGATACAGTTTTTCCAAAAGGAAAGAAAAATAATCATTGAAATAATTTTTTGTGAGAAGGAAGTGTATCATAGTATTTGGTGTACAATGCTACTTTAGAAGCTAAAAATGGACTGTCTGGCAAAATGTAATATTACCTATAAAACTTGGTGGGAAGACAGGCATGTATGTGTAAGGATTAGCAAACTTAGTCATCTTTCAGAGTCATTGACATAAGTGTTCCTCGAAAACCAACCATTTGCCGATATTATTTCCTTTTTTTTCTGAATGCAAGGTCAAAAGTTATCCACGTTATCCAGTTAGCGTGCAATACTGCCAACTGGATGAATGATACTTTGAGAACAAAATCGTGTAGAGAGAATAATTAGCTGGCTACAAGTTCACAGCAAAGTGAATGGAACGACCTATCGGCATACATGAAACAAATTGACTACCACCATCTGGGAAAAAGCGTTCAATGGTTTTTCCATCAAGTTCCTTCCCGCCTAGTTTGAAAAGAGTTATATCTGAAAATATTTATGAGTCCTTTTTTTTTAACATCAATTTCGATTTGGAAAGCGCATATGAAAATAAGTAAAGAAAATAAAATGATTATCAACTGTCAATTATGGAAATACGGTTCCAAACCACTTATTACCTGCTTCTTGCTTTACACCCAGGACATTAAAAAATACGGACACGAAGTTCATTTTCTGCACCATATTTCGTAGAAGAGAAGTCATCGTGTTTAATAGCAAAATAATAATAACAATAATAATACACTGCTTCAAATGGAGAAATACAGAATATATCAGCAAAATTTACAATTTGCTAGATGT
>JADBJO010001234.1:0-10000 GCA_016801955.1 Conus betulinus | reverse complement strand
CAGATAGTAGGGGAGAAAAAGTGAATAATAGTTAACAGGCTCTGCTGGAACACTGTACACAGTCATTTCTTTCAATGCCCAAACAACCCCCCCTCTCTACCCCCCCCCCTCTCCCCTCGTCACACACATACACACACCATACCACTGTCTCACTCTGTTTCTTGTCTGGACTGTCTGTGTCTTGCTCTCTTCTCTCCTGGTTTCTGTTTTCTCTCTGTTTCTGTGTCTGTTTGTCTATCTCTCTCTCTCTGTGTTGTGTTGCTGGTCTGTTTCTCTTTTCTGTCTCTGATCTCTCTCTCTTCCCTTTCGCGCTCACACACACACTTACACACACACACACACACACACACACACACACACACACACACACACACACACACCACACACACACACACACACACACAACACACCTACCTCTCTCTCTCTGTTTATCTGTCTGTCTATCTCTCTGTTTCGTCTGTTTCTCTCTCTCTCTCTCTCTCTGGTCTGGTCTTTTCTTTCTTTCTCTCTCTCTCTCTGCATAGATGAGCCCGCTTCAGTCAAGGCATGACCTTGGTTTGTTGTTGGTCCCCATCTGTCATCCTGGCTGTATGCATCTGGCTTTGCGGGGGCGACACTCCTTGCGGCGGCCACTCGGTGGTTCAGCTGGGCTAGAACAATTATGAACTCGGGCTGTATTGAATGGGCTGGCGGGATCGCATAGCGCGATCCTCTCTTGTGCAGCTGCGCAGAATGAGACGGTGGGTGAGTGGCATTGTCTATCGCTGAGGGCGGCAGGCCGAGTTGAAGGTGTCTTGTCATGTCAGAGCTGCTGTAATTCCTTTATGCACGCTCGCTATGTATTCTGTCTGAAACACACACACACACACACACACACACCCACACACACACACAAACACCACACACACACACACAGAGAGAGAGAAGAGAGGAAGGAGAGAAACGAGGAGAGAGAGGCGAGGAGAGAGAGGGGAGAGAAGAGAGGGGAGAGCTCGAAGAGGAGAGGAGAAGTCTCAAAATCCTATCATTTTTTGATAGGCAGATTCGAAATCGCAGTTAGCACCACTTGAGCAACAGCAAAACAACACATGACTTCTTCAATCTGCTTCAGATAAATTCAGTTAAAATGTCGAAAAAACATGCACTCATGGTCTAAGAACAGATGTTTGAAAATAATTCAAACAGGCACGCACTACACGACGCGCGAACGCACCCAACCAGGCGCGCGCGCGCCGCGCCCCAAACCCCCACACACACCCACACACACACCACACACACACACAACAAACGCGCGCGCAAACACAACGCAGCACGCGCACGCACGCAGGCAAGCACGCAACACACACCACACACACACACACACAACACACACACAAACACACAACAATACACAACACACTACACACAGCACACCCAACACACACACACACACACCACACACACACACACATCGATCCTGTACACGCAGGCATTATCTTAACAGTTAATCCAACACAGGTAGACAGGACCACTTTATAGTGAAAAACTACGTGAACGGATGGACACATCAGCTGTACGGTTTCAGGAGGTCCACCGTCGATAGAGTTCAGGGGGATGCAGGTAATCGATTTGATTCGAAGGCGGGGGGGGGGGGGGGGGGGGGGGGGGCATTATTGTGTTTGGTGGGAGGGGAGAGGGAGGAGAGGGGGGGGTTGGAAGGAGGGTTGGAGGAGGGCAAGGTGAGGAGCAAAGGCCAGACACATCATGAAATGAGATGTGTGCTACAGGGCAATGTGTCAGGTGTGAAATTTCATTAAACACGCGATAGCGTCCCGCATGGAGAACACCAACCGCGGGTAGTTCTTTCGCTTGAGCTGTGCCATCTCATTGGAGCAGGGTTTAGGAAAGTTGAAAAAGCAACACTATTGTTGATCTGATCTGCTGTGTGTGTGTGTGTGTGTGTGTGTGTTGTTGTGTGTGGTGTGTGTGTGTGGTTGAAGTTGCGTGGTGTGCTGTGTGTGTGCGTGTGTGGGGTGTGTGTGCGTCGTGTGGGTGTCGTGTTGTGTGGTGTGTGTGTGGTAAGTGCGTGGCATATGTGTGTTGTGTGGGTTGTGTGTTGTGTAGTGTGTGTGTGTGTATGTGTGTGTGTGTGTGTAGTGTGTGTGATGATGGGTGTATGTGTGTGTGTGTTGGTGTGTGGGGGTGTGTGTGTGTGTGTGTGTGTGTGCGTGTGTGTGTGTGTGTGTGTGAGGATGGGAGAGGAAACGAGAGAGAGGAGAAAAGGAGGAGAGAGAGGATAGCTACACACAGACAAGACAGATGGAACATGAGAAGGAAGAGAGAGGAGGGAAGAGGAGAGGAGAGGAGACAGCGACAGAGACAGAGGACCCAGAGACAGCGCCCAGAGAGAGAGAATAAGAGAATAGAGAGAGACAGATGACAGAGAGAAAGGAAAAGAGAGAGCAGAGACAGGACAGGAGGAGGAGGAGAAAGAGGAGAGGACGCGGACAGAGATGATGAGAAAGAAGAGAGACATGCGGGACAGAGGAGACAGACAGCACGACAGGGACGAGAGGAGGACAAGGAAGACAGTACAGAGGATGGGACGGGACTGGACTGGACGGACGGACGAACGAAACGGACGGGACGGCGCGAACAGAGAGAAGAGAGGTTCCAGTTCAGCCGAAGAGTCTGAAGCCTCCCTGTTTCCGACACTCAGACCTGAGTCGAGTAAACAAGAAAAACGGAATACTTTTGTAGAATAAAACAGGAAGTGTCACATTGCTCATGCTTAACAAAAAGAAACACAGACCAGAAAAGAGAGGTGGCGACTAAAATGTAAAAGAAAAACATTATGTGGGGATGCATACAAAACGGGGAACAAAAAAAACAGTTTCAGGTGATGTGACACGTGAACACGTTTAACTACCGAACAACCTACAAGAGACTAAGGGACCAGGAAGTGCATGTGTATTTTATTCATTGTAGGTATTCATTTATTTTACGACTTCAAGCATTTCATCCTCCTATTCATTGTAACGCGATATTACCAAAAATTAGCATAATCTTAGTATTACTATATTATTACTGTTGTTGGTGGTGGTGGTGGGTGGTGGTGGTGGTGGTGTTATTTTATTATTATTATGATTCTTACTCATCATTATTATTATTGTTGTTATGATTGCTTAGTAATATTATCATTATATCTTACTATTAGATTGTTATGTCATGATCATCATCCCCATTAGGTGCTTAATTAGCGAAACATCTAATCCTTTCTTATTCCACCCTTGTTTGTACAATTGTCTTTTTCTGGGCCACTGGTTACAGCTTAGGATTCGGAATCTACCGGTTTGAGCTACACGTAAAGATACACAACTCCATCACCAGTGCCCTTAAATCTCTTCCTCAATACCACCCGTCCTTGTCTGGTCTGTATGTCTGTCTGTCGAGTCCTTCTCTCCTCTCTCTCTCTCTATCTCTCTCATCTCGCTCCTCTCATCTCTCTCTTCTCTCTACCCACCCCCGCTCTGTCTATCAGGTTTTGTCGAGGTAAAAACTGCTAGGCAGTGTAACTGGCCAGCAATTTCAAGATTCGTAGGCTCTTAACACCCCGGCCTTAAATTCAAAAAATATGTTTATTAATTTCAAAACCACCGGGGTTGTGTGTGTGTGGGGTGTTGTGGTGGTGTGGTGTGGTGTGTGTGTGTGTGTGTCTGTGTGTGTGAAGTATTTAGTATGCCCCATTCAATAATTCAAAACACAATACTGTTAGTTAAGCAGAATTATCTGCCACTGCGAGATATGAAAGCTTATCTCCTTTATGTTTTCAACCTAGTGACACAAGAGCAGGCTTTGTTTATTAATCCAGTACGCGCGCGCGCAACACACAAAAACACACCACACACACACACAACACCACACACACACACACAAACACACCACCACACACACATCTATATATATATATATATATATATATATATATATATTATATATATATATATATATTATATGTATGTATGTATATCTTTGATCAAAAATTACACGATGCATGTGGATGTTTGCGTCCGCATTCAAGGTTACATTTATTCACATGGAATACGTGTTGTAGGAGACAAAACGCATCAAGGGCGTCCGCCCTGTCTTCCAGTGGCACAGAGGAGATCAAGACCGAAATGCTTGGTCCCTGGGGACGAAAGCCAGACGGCAGCGCATCTCTAATTCAGATGTGGCCCGCAGGCGCTTGTCATGTGTAAGTTCCATTAGTTACATGCACCTACATGACTGCCAGTACACAGAAATCTCACAATTCCACTTTCTGCAGTTGATATTCGGAACAGGATTTGAGTTTGTGTGTGTGTTGTGTGTGTGGGTATGTGTGTGTGTGTGTGGGTGTGTGTGTGTGTGTGTGTGTGTGTGTGTGTGGTGTGGTGTGTGGTGTGTTGTTGTTCGTCAGTTTAAAGTTTTCCACAAAAAGTGATCTACGACCTGAAACGTATTTTGGTATAATTTAGGTATGTGTGGTTATGAGCCGTGTGCGATGATCGAAATATAACGGTATACTAGCATAAATTAAGTCACACCCCTACCATCCACCTTCTAGTCTGCCAGTAGAAGACACTTATCTATAAGTAAGGGTGTGTGTGTGTGCTTGTGTGTGCGTGGATGCGTGGCGTGCGTGGCGTGCCAGTGTGTGCGTACGTGCGTGTGTGTGGTGTGTGTGTGTGTGTGTGTGTTGTGTGCTGTCGTGTGTGTTTGTGTGTGTGTGTGCGTGCACTAGGCGCGGTGCGTGCGAGAGTGTGAATGTGTGTGTTGTGTGTTGTGCTGTGTGTGTTGTGTGTGTGTGTGTGTGTGTGATGTGTGTGTGTGTGTGTGTGTGAGAAGCATGGAGAGGAGGGAAGAGAGGAGAGAGAGAGAGAGAAAGAAAGAGAGCAGAGGAGAGAGAGGAGCGGGGATGCGAGAGGCGAGGAGAGAGGCGAGAGAGACAGGGACAGAAGTTACAGACAGACAGACAGACAGGACAGGACAGGCAGAGACAGGAACAGTGAGGTGGGGAAAGGAGGAGAAAGAGATAAAAAGAGGAATGTGTGTTGGTGCCCAGTTGCCTTTTCTTCTTCTGATCTTGCTGCTGCTATGTGCCGCTGAAAGTGCGAGCGAATCAAGTTCCCTCGGCGGCTTGGTTGTGATGGTCTCGTTCTATTATTATCTTTCATTGTTACTCCGAGTCCATGTATTTCATTGGCAGTTTTCGTCAAACAACCACCGTTCGTCTAGTCGGCATCGTAATCACTGATAAACGGTCACGTGTTGTCATAACATTATCATTACTATAATCATCGCGACTGTCCTCACCTTTTTGCCTCGCCTTCCTCATTCCCCTCCTGTGGCCGAGATGTCTGTGACCGCCATACCGTTGACACATTATCACGACAAGACACCATCACATCAACGCCCCATGAACATGTAAATAGCAACGATTCGGGTATCACGGTAACGTCGTACACGATTACCGGGTAAAAACGATATCGACAACACGGATGATTTCCGGTTCACGCTATTGGGCAAATGGTTTTTGGCCCGGGAGTCCGGAGAGTCCTTAAACGTTAAATTTTCAGTGACTTTTTAGAATTGTGAAGTCATTGTGAACAGGAAGCGAGCGTATATCTATGAAAAAAACACTATCAAACATAAAAATGTTCGAATATCTGTCTGTCTATTTGTGTGTGTGGTTGGTTGTGTGTGGTGTGTGTGTGTGTGTGTGTGTGGTGTGTGTGTGGTGTGTGTGTATGGGTTGGATAGAGGAGGGATAACGGGGGTTCAGAAAAGTGGCTGACACACGTGCTTTATGTGTCCACGTGACTGCCTGCTGCGTGGAAGTGATGACGAGGACCATGGCTGTCTGAGGCTGGGAAACTGTGATGTGCTGGTTTTCGCAATAGATTTATTGACTTGCGATACTATTGCGAAAACGGCGTTTTCGTGAAGGGGGAAAATTGCTCGGCCCAGAGCTGATGTGTTCATATTGTGTGCGTGTGTGTGTGTTTGTATGTGTGCGTTGAGTGAGTGCGTGAGGCGTGCGTGCGTGGTGTGCGTGCCGTTGTGTGTGTGTTGTGTGTGGTGTGTGTGTGTGTGTGTGTGTGGTGCGCGTTTGTGTGTGTGTGCGCGAGCGCGTGTGTGTCTGTGTTGTGTGTTTAATGCGGTGTATGTGCGGTTCGTTTGTGTGTGTGTGTGTGGGTGTGTGTGGTGTGTGTGTGTGGTGTGTGTGTGTGTTTGTGTGTGCTGTGCGCGCGCGCTGCGCGTGCGTGCATGCGTATGTGTGTGTGTGTGCGCGTGGTGTTGTGTGTGTGTGTGGTGTGTGGGGTGTGTGTGTGTGTGCGTGTGGTATGTGCGTGTGGTGCGCGCGTGTGTGTGCGTCGTGCGTAGTGCGTGCGTGTGTGTGTGTGGTGTGTGGGTGTGTGTGTTCCATGTGGGTGTGTGTGTGATGTGTGTGTGTGTGGTGTGTGTGTGTGTGTGTGTCGTTGTGTGTGGTGTGTGTGTGTGTGTGTGTGTTCTATCCGTTCGTGTCCATCGCCAAAGTTCTTTCTCCTTCTACACAAAGACATCCAGTCATCTTTCGTGCTGTACGATACATCCATCACTGTGTTATTCCCTTTGAGATTCAAATGCATACATTCTTCTCAGTCAGACTTTAAAACCAAACCAGTCATTCTCTGTTCCAAAAAAGATTTTTTTTTTTACAGATAAATAGGTTCAAACTAACCTTTTACCCACGGAAAAAGTCACAGTAAAAAAGCCAAAATATATAACCTTACCTTATCACCTGCCGAAAGGAAACAGGGGAAGTTCTACAATTGATAATTTCCCTGGCATTTCGAAAGCGTCGATTCCAGGTCTCTGACCACGTCTATTCTCCTGACCAGGTCATTGTCTGTTCCAGCCATTAGGGAATACTGTTTTGTGCACATGTGTGTACGTAATACCTGATAGGTCTGAAGGAGACCTATTTGATGAAGATTTATTCTTCTTGTTTGTCAATTTAAAAAGCGCAAAAATTTACAATCTGTGTAATTCGCGTATTGTATTTTCGTTTGGTGATTTTGTTTTCTTTTTCTTTTTTTTTTTTTTGTTTTAAGTTGCTTTTGTTGTTTTGTGTTGCTGTTTCCATCTTCGTGCCACCTGGGTGGCACTCGGCGCCCACGTCGATCATTCCGACTTCCTCGATCCCAGCCACAGCCTGGCGCAACTAACCACAGTCTCGGCGCCGGAAATCACAGGGGAGGCAGTCAATGTCAAGTCGTCATGGGACAGCCCACCGGAGGAGACACTGCACTGTTGCGGAGTCACTTCGATGGTGTTCAGTGGCGCCTGTTCTGATCCAACATACGCAGCAACACCACGTACTAAGCCATGTACTGACGACGAAAGTTGCTTAGTGTGGAGCCTGGCGTGATTTAGTTCTCTCCCATCGGAGGGAGGTCCGTGCCAAACGACCAGTCCCCAGAATATGCCGATACCTGGCGACCACGACCAGAATTAAACTGCGGTGCCACAGACGTGGAGAGGCAACTGAAACTGCGGTCACCATGAGAGCAGGCCATGAAGGGCCACAGAGTTTCACACTCGTTATGCAGAGCTCTAAGATTGAAAGTGATGAAGAGATGATGCTGCGAATTTCAATTCAGGCTTGAGACGGCATGACAGATCAGTATCGACGCTTTTTTCATACTTTATCCCGTCGTCAACCAGGCCCCGAGAGGTACAGACACCTGCAGTGTGGGTAGGAAATTCGAGCAGTATTCTCAGAGACGGATCCCTTAAGTGGATAGAAACTCGACTGCGTGGTCAGCAAACTCAGCTCTGGGAAGAAAAACCAGTCGGGGCAGAATAGAAAAATCCAACCCAGAAATGGCCAGTGTATTTTCGGTTTGTCAGTAACAGCACAGACTGTTTCAGTCTTCTTTCTCCTACATCTCAGTGAATGTGGGTCTGGGGACGAAAGTTCAAGAACCAGACGTGGTCTGGCAGGGTCGGGGTCCATCGACTTTCAAAACTTTACGCGTGGCTGGGGTCCTGCTGTACCACGAGGCCTGTGTCGAGCTGCCGAGCGACTTAGCATCTTTGCTGCTCAAGTACCCCCACTCCTCAGATGGGTAGAAGAAGACTGTGTGTAAGTCTGGGGAGGACAAGAAAAATGACAGATCCCAGAACCATCACCTATCGATAGAAGGTTCGTTATGTCATGGCGCATGCGCGCGCGCGCGCGTGCGCATGTGTATGTGGTAGTGTGGTGAGCGTGAGCGCGCGCGCGTCCGCTTGTGAGTACGTGTGTAAGTGTGTGTGCGCATGCGTGCGTAGGCACGTGCGCGCGGACGTGAGTGTGTGTGTGTGTGTGTGTGTGTGTGTGTGTGTGTGTGTGTGTGTGTGGGTGTTGTGCGCGCGTCCGTGTGCATACGTGCGTGCGCGTGCTTGCATTGTATGTGTGTTTTTCTTTTCAAAAACGATGCTGAACTAGTCATTTACACGCCCATCTGTTCCGATTGTGTGATCATCGTTAGTCTTTGACAGAAATACTCGGTCCCTACTTTTTCATTCTAGGTCTTGAGGGCCAGACAGGGGATACTCCTTTTCCGTATAGTTTTGTACATTTACAGGCATTTTATCATTTATCACTTTTAAAACTGCGCGAGTCCGCTTCGGTCTTTCCTGTTATCATCCTTGGCATAATTTGCCTGCATGGGGAAGGAGGGGGGGGGGGGGGGGGGGGAGGGGGAGGTGGAAGGTAGGGAGTATTCCGTCCGTAGCGTCAGTTGTTTGTGTCAGGCTAAGAAACCGCAGGGAGGTACGAGTCCAACAGGTTGTCCATGCGTTGGACGCGGTGAAAATATGACCATAGTTTCTGTTTTTTTTTTGTGTCGTATTTTTTTATCTTATCCCCCCTATACAACGCTTCCTCCCAGTTTCCAGGTGCGTCTGCAGAATACTTGTGTTTCTCTTTAAGCTCTCACTCTTGCACGGATAATGTAGCTGCAAAAAGCATGTATGAAAGCCAATACCAAACTGGTAAAAGTCCACTTTTACAATCTTCGGACCTGTTACCAAACACTGACGTTGCCAAATGATGAATATGGCCCGGCTACAAATCTTAAAGAACTTTTTTTTTCATCACTTTAAGCACAAGGAAAGATGGGCGTACCCTCGAGGTTCAAATAATCGACCCAGACGGATAAGTGTCAGTGTCTGAGTCAAGTTGTCTGCTAGTGTGCATAGATTTGGCTCTGGGGTTGAAAGCCAGGACGACGACGCATCCCACTAAATGAGACTGTGGCCAACGTCATTCCTCTGCACAATTATTTCATACAGGAAAACCACCTCCCTCCCTCTCCCTCTCTCTGTCTTCCTCTCTCTATCTCCTCTCTCTCTTCTCCTTTCTCTCTCGCTCTCTCTTTCTCTCGCTCCTTCTCGTCTCTGTTTTTCTGCCCGTCCGTCTGTCGGTTCGTGTCTGTCTCTTCTCTGTGTCGTGTCACTCGTCTCTCTCTCTCTCCTTCTCGCTCTCTCCTCTCTCGATATCTTCTCGCCTTTTCTCTTACATCCTCCGTTCTCCGTCCGTTTACCTGGCGTCCACCGCTCTTTCTCTCTTCTTTCCCCGGGATCAAACCTTATGCTATCACTCTCTGTCACAGCCCCACCCCTCGCTCTCCCTCTGTCCGTCTCCTCTTCCCCGTCTCTTTACATCTCTCTCTCTTCGCTCTCTCTCTCTCTTCTCTCTTTTCAACCGCTATCACGCCCTACCAATCTTCTCCCCACCCCTGGCTCTTCGTCCTTTTCTTTCCCTCTCCCTCTTCTTCCGTCCTCTTACACTGGTCCTCCTCTCTCTCTCTCCTCTCTCTCTCTCTCTCGCTTCTTCTCTCTCTCCTCCTTCTCTTCTTTCCCCTATTTATCCCTCTTCCCTTCACTCCCTCTCTTACTCCCACCCTTCCTCTCCTTTCATCACTACTCCTGTCTGTTTTAACCCATCAAA
>JADBJO010001233.1:440000-464413 GCA_016801955.1 Conus betulinus | reverse complement strand
AGATGAGAGAGAACGCGGGTTAGAGATATGAAACTGGACAGGGTCAAAGTCAGTGAGGAAAGTCTGGAACAGCAGGTGTGTCCCTCCTTGACGACAGATACATTCGCGTAAAGAGAGAGAGGAGAGACGAGAGGAGAGACGGAATCGGAAGATCTAGAGAGAGAGGAGAGAGAGAGAGAGAGAGAGGAGAGAGAAAGAGGAGACAGAGCGAACGGAGCGCGCGCGCGCGCGTGTGTGTGTGTGGGTGGTGTGGTGTGTGTGTGTGTGTGTGTGTGTCCGTGTTTGTAATGATCTTGCTGGCAGAATCTGTCGTGCTGGTTAATCCCTGACCAGCAACACGATCTCTAACAACATTAAATAGGGTCGTCCCTTGACAGACATTCCTTAATTTTCTTTACGTCCTTAGTTAGGTATTACACTTCCGTGGGGTCTGCGTACTCTACTGCAGGCAAAGACACATACAAATGGATGAGGGCAAAGACACAAACTCCTTGGCCACGGTTATTATTTCAGGCAGCGAATGGAAAGTTTGCATGCTGGGTCCTATGAATACGAAAAAAAAAACAAAGCGTTGTTGCGTTTGGACAAGTGTGGAAGGTAAAAACACCAGTCATTTTCAGTTTATTTTGTTTTCAATGTCCAGTGCACTAGAGACATTGCTCAGAACATTCTTATGCTGACAGGTAACTAATAAGGCATTCCGCTCTCTGTCTCACGGTCTTGTCTGTCTGTCGTCTGTATGTCTGTTCTGTCATCTCTCTCCTCTCTATCTTTCGTCTCTCTCTATCTCTATACTCTACTACTCTCTCTCGCTCTTTCTATCTATTGGTGTGTGTGTGTGTGTGTGTGTGTGTGGGTGTGTGGGTGAGAGAGAGAGAGATGAGAGTGGAGACGGATGAGAGAGAGAGAGAGGGGGGGATGTTCTTGAGTTGTTCAAAGTTGAGAGCGTGCGTGTCTCTGTGTGTGTGTGTGGGGGGGGGGGGGGGGGGGGGGGGGGGGGGGGCGTAGCGGGCGCGCGCGTAGTAGTGTGTCTGAGTATGCGTGAGTGTGCGTACACACACACACACAGTGTGCGTACACACACCACACACACACCACACACAACACACACAAACACACACACATCTCTCCATCGCTCTCTCTCTCCTCTCTCTCTCTCTCTGCTCTAGCTATTCTATCGTTATAATATATAATATATTATATCTTTTTATTTTTTTTTTTTTTTCTTTTTTCTTAATCAGGTTTTTTCACCTCAATCGTTGGCTGTTCGTTACTTGGACTGCGGTCGTCATCTTGCGGCTTATGTACACAACTGGGCAAGGTTTGGTTGCTTCAGTTTTTATACCTTCCTCCCCCACCCTTCTCAGTGGCGCCATCCCGCTCCAGCCCGTGCCTCAGGCCGTTCCGCACACAGCCACATCGAGGCCTGGTCCGTTGCTCGGCCAGCGCCACAGTCCACAGCCACAAATCACCACCAGGTTCAGTCCCTTCGATGTGGTCAATGGAGTCTGTAACCTGATCCAACGTACATAGGACCACAACCGACTACCCACCACCCCCCACCCCTTCCACCCACCGGCTCCCTTCCCCTCCTTCCCTCGGACTGTTTTCTCCAAACTCACGACAGAGACTGCTTGGTCAAGAGGCCGCGTGATGAGCGTCCCCCCCGGAAGGCGCCGCCTCTTCCATCCTCAGACAGTCCCACACCATTGTCCACACGGTCTTTCACACGAATAGTCATCACATGCAAATGAATTTTTTTTTTCTTTTTGTTTTCCAAAGACGTTTTCAGGAAATGTTTATTTCCGTATGATTATTATTAGTTTTCCCACCTTTCAACTTGTAAAAAAAAACAAAAAAAAAAAACAAAAAAAAAAAAAAAAAAAAAAAAAACCAAACCCAACCCGTTAGACCAACGAATAGAGTACGAACAAATTACAGACAAAACACGACGACGCGCTTTTCGACCTGTTTGGTCTTCTCCAGGCAAGACAAACAAGATTCAAAACTATATTATAACAAAAAACATAAATAAATAAAACAGAAACAACGAACAATCACCGAACAAAATGGAATGTGAAAAAAAAAAAAAAAATCCTACATTTTTGTTTCTTTTTTTTTTTAGACAGGGCCATACGTAAGTCAACCATGCCGTCCGCATCTCAACCGCCCAATCGAAGCGTCTGTTGTTACGTTCACTTCATTCACCCAATTCAGTCCTCTCTCTGAATACGTGGTCTTGCATGTCCACCGGCCTTGCTGAACAACTATCTGTTATTTCAGGCAAACCAAAGCAAAACGCAGGAGTTCTCCACCCCCACCACCAGGCCTGCAAAACAGGACAACAACATAGGTACATAACTCAATACACTTATTCAATTCCCCGTCCCCCGGCCCGGCCACTCGCACCCCCCCCCAACCCCCACCCCCACCACCTTCCCACACTTACACCATCCCCGCCCGACAATACACACACACAACACACACCACACACACACACACACACCACACACTCACACGCAACACACACACACACACACACACAAACTCCCACACACACACCACACAAATCAAACACACACAACACACACACCAACCACACACACACGCACACACCACACACAACACACACACACACACACACACACCCACACAGCAGTTTACCCTGTGCGCCATGCGCCCCGTCAATCTGTCTCCCAACGCTTATGGAAACTTCTTTGCGTCAAAAAGAATTGTAATATCACGTTTATTACTTGATTAAGATAGGAAAGGAAACAAAAAAAACAGCGATAGCACGTACGTGAATCACAATGGGGAAAATCATGATGAAGCGGTCATGAACACCGATAAACCATGACAGACGAAAACAGAATAATTATGATTCCTAGGTGTTCTCAGTCTCAAAAAAAAAAAACCCCCCGCACAAAAAAAAAAAAAAAAAAAAAAAAATCACGTTAAAAGACACCTTGATCACCATAATCACCGTCGCTTATCGTACTAATTAATGTCTTCAGATAGAAAACATTCAGTCATCTTTGTTTTTAAGACGGTTTATTCGCTTTAGCGCCAGTACCCTGTAAAAAGCTATTGGAGCCTCTAACACTCTCATTTGAGTCTGATACTGCACCCCCCCCCCCCCCCCCCCCCCGCCCCCCCTCACCCCCCCACCCCCCCCCCCCCCCCCCCCCCAGCCCAACACCCCCCCCCCGGCTCTCTCTCTATTTTCCACCAATTCCCAGTCCACTCCGCCGCTTACTTTGCTGCCAGCGCTTACTCTCCTCACCCCTCTCCATCCTCCTTCAGCCATTCGGACACAAAAGCCCAACAATGTTTGGACAGCCCTATGTAAATGAAGGCAACTGCCTGCGGTTACTGCGCCGAGACATCTGAGAGGGGCTGGAACATCCCACATTATGTAGTGCGTGGCAAATCTTTTGCCAAGGCTCTATGGCAGAGGAGGGAGGCAAATTATGGCTGAACCTCCACCACCCCCCCCCCCCGGCCCGAAGCCGCGCGCTGGCATCCGAGTGTTGGAAACAGCCAGTGGAGTCCCCTGTCTTGTGAGGCATCGACATTACCGGCAGTGAAATTAATCACGGGCTATGCCCTTTAAGAGGAGGAATTGAATGGAGAGAGAGAGAAGAGAGAGAGAGAGACGAGAGAGAAGAGGAGAGGAGAGAGAGAGAGGAGAGCGGGAGGAGAGACAGAGAGACAGAGAAGAGAGGGAGCGAGAGAGACAGAGGACAGACAGAAAGACAGAGAGAGACACACACACAACACACCACACACACACACACAACACACACACAGAAAGAGAGAGAGAGATAGAGAGAGAGCGAGGGTAGTCGAGATGGGTAGAGCGAGAGAGAGAGAGACGAGAAGGAGAGAGAGAGAGAGAGAGAGTAACGTACACAAATGCATTTACGGAGAAAAAGAAAATAAGGAGAAGCAACACAAACGAAATTAACATCGAATAAAAAAACTAAATAAATAAAAATAAATAAATAAATCAACAAAGATAAAATAAATAAAATAAATAATAAATAAATAAAAAGGAAACATGAACGCTAACAGAAAGGAAACGCGGGACCGAAAGGGTTACGGCCTGCTTAGGTTATAGATTTTTTCATCTGGCAGCGTGTATGGCTCAAACTGAATTTGCAGCAGAACGAAAATGTTATCGTAGAGCCTCCTACTGCTTATCTTCGGTAGGAAAAAAAAAAAAAAAAAAAAAACAAAACAACATTCTGCAAATACAAGCAATGGTATTTACCTACACAACACACAGCTTCCCTCTCTCTCTCTCTCTCTCTCTCTCTCTCTCTCTCTCTCTCTCTCTCTCTCACACACACACACACACAACAACACACACGCCAACACGCACGCACACACAGCACACACACACACAACACACACACACACACAACACACAGACTCAGGAGAGAGAGAGAGAGAGAGAGAGAGAGAGAGAGAGAGAGAGAGGAGAGAGGAGAGAAAGGACACAAACGACCTCTCCTTTTCCTCTACTGACATCGATGTTGTAAACCGTTTCTGCAAGTTTTTACTCGCCTCAGTTAAAGTCCACGGAATTCAATTTTGTGTTCGTATAGGCCATTACCCTGAACATGTAATCATGTTAGCGTTCGTCACGGCCCGTTGTCCTCAAACACAGTTCATCCTGCGATCTCAGGGTCTGATTTGTAACATCCCTTTCACTACATCAATTAAAGGACCCCCCCCCCCCCCCCCCCCCCCCCCTTTGGCGTTCTCCGAAGGGCGACAACGCTCCCTCACTTTGGGCTTAGCGACAAAGCGATTACCGTGGTCTATAGGGGGCTTTAGTGACTGGCGTGTCCCGAACGCCGGGTCAGAAGAGACACCGCTGATCACCACCACCTAAGGGCTGATCGGAAGTGCAGGGTGCCCTCTGGTGGCTTGCGTCACGACAAATTGATCTTGATCACACTCTGTCGATTGCCTGGGTTGAGGCCGCCAGAATACATGTCTGGATGTAAGTCGTGACAGGAGAATGGGAATGGGTGGGGTGGGATGGGGTTAGGGTGGTGGGGGTGGTGGTGGTCGTGTGAGCGGCGTGGAAGTGTTACCACTGAGAGTTCATACAGTTTTTTTTTTGTTTTTGTGTGTGCTATCAAAGACACAAGCAGGACAAAAACCAGAAATTCAAACGCATTATAGTATGATGTTGTTACAGTTGATTGTCTTGTTAAGAATGCTGCTGGTGCCTCTTAAGTACCCAAGTTTTCACTAACTGCATTTTCATCAACCATGCTGTCGTCGACGTCATTGCCACCACCACCCCCCCCTCTCTCTCTCTCTCTCTCTCTCTAGCTTCACCTCACCCGTGCCTGACCTCTTGTGAAATCTTTATCTGTCTGTCTATCTGTCTGTCCGTTTGTTTCGTCCGTCCGTCTGTTTCTTCCTCTGTGTGTGTGTGTGTGTGTGTGTGTGTACCCGTCTCCATAAAACTCTCTCTCTCTCTCTCTCTGTCTGTCTCAGATTGATCTGTCTGTTTTTTTCCTCTCTCAGAATTCAAAAATTAAAAAAAAAAGGGTCAGCCATCACTAGATCTATTCAGGCACTCCATTTAGTTTTCCCCTATGAATTCGTTTAAAATCATTTGTTTTTCTTTTTTGGCTTCCTGGTCGAGTTCTAGAACGTGCATGTCACGTCACAAGCCTATCAGCCGCCCAGTTCATTACCTGACGGTAAGTCAGAAGAAAAGCGATAAACAAAACTCGCTTCCATTTAGAAGCCCGCCTGCGTCACAAATGATGTCAATCCTCGGCGGGAACACATCTTACTTAACGCGCGCCCTGGAATTTGAAGACATTCATGACACGTTCATTTACGGTGATGGAGGGATTCGTGGAGAATGAATCCGCAAGGCGTGCTCTGTGTCCTCCACCCTCACCTCCACCTCCACCCCCAACCCACCAACACACACACACACACACACACACACACACACACACTCGTCCTGCTCTTTCTGTTACTCTCTTTTCTTCTCTCTACTTCTTTCTCTCTCTTACCCTTGAGGATCAATATCCTCTTTCTCTTTTATCCTTGGGGGAAAAAAAAAAAAAAAAAAAAAAAAAAAAAAAAACTCTGCATTTCTATCTAAACACAACCCCAGCCCCTCTTTCTCCCATGTCCTTTCCCCCTTTTCCTTGTTACTTTCGGGGAATGAGGATTCCTCTCTCTGTCTGCCACTTAAGAATGGCCGAATTGGCCATCTTCTCTCTCTCTCTCCTCTCTCTCTCTCTCTCTACTCTCTCTCATCTGTTACACCACACACACACTCTCTCTCTCTCTCTCCTCTCTCTCTCTCTCCTCTCTCTCTCTCTCTCTCTCTCTCTCTCTTCCAACACCCCCCACCCACCCCCACCCCCCAGCCACCTCTCTTTGTTTACGTCCCCTTTTCTTGAAAAAGAAAACAAAAAAAGAAGCCTCAGTTTTCACCCGATCTAATCAGACTGGAGTTTGCTCTCCCCAATAAATCTCTTCAACCCAGACCTTTTTTTTTTTACTTTCCACTGAATCTGGATTGTGCGCGTCACGTCACAAGCCTATGAGCAGCTTAGCTGAGTACTTCAGAATAAGTCCTGGGAAAAAAAAAGTGGAGAAAAACAAACAAAACAAAAAAAAAACAAACAAAACCAAAAAAAAAAAAAAAAAAAGTACTTTCCGTGCAATAGCCCATCTGCGTTTGTAATGAAGTCATTCTTCAGCGAAGGGCAGGGGGAAGAGGGGGGGGGGGGGGATTACGTTTTTATTTACTTCACTTGAGCGATAAAATGTGAAGATATCATTCATACCCGTCCGTTTACGTTAATGAAAGGATTCAGGGATGATGTATCTATAGGACGTGCTCTCCAGGCGCGTCGCTCCGTCCCTCTCCTCTCTTACTCTTATAAATACAACCTCTCTCTCTCTCTCTCTCTCTCTCTCTCTCATCTCTCTCTGTCTGTCTGTCTGTCTGTCTGTCTGTCTCTCTGTCTGTCCTGTCCTCTCTCTCTGTCTGCCTGCCTGGTCTGTCCTGTCTGTCTGTCTGTCTGTCTCTCTCTGTCCTGCCTGCCTGCCTGTCTGTCCCTGTCTGTCTGTCTGTCTTCTGTCTCTCTCTCCTCTCTCTCTCTCTCTCTCCTCTCCTCTCTCTCTCTCTCTCCTCTCTCTCATATGAATATTTGTTGAAGTAATGTATGCAGGACAAGGGCAGATTGTAAGACTAGACCTCAGCCTAAAATCTTCATCACTGAGTATTGAAGATCAATCAATCAATCAATCAATCAATCAATCAATCAATCAATCAATCGATTACTCTCTCCCTCCCTCCACCCCCCCCCCTCTTCTCTTTCTCTGTCTCTCCCTCCCGATCTCTCTCTATTTATGTTTTACCTTTGGGAACACAAATTCTATTTCTCTTTCTCCTCCCTTACCTTTGGGAAGAAATCTCTCTCTCTCTCTCTCTCTCCTCTCTCTCCTCTCTCTCTCTCTCTCATCTCTCTCTCTCTCTCTCTCTTTCGTCTCTGTCTCTCTCTCTAATTATTTCTCTCTGTCCTCTGTCTCTGTGTCTCTGCCTCTCTCTCTACTACCTCTCTCTCTCAATATCTGTATCTTTGTTTACTCCGCCTTTTCTTTTCTAGACAAAGAAAAAGAAAAAACAGTTTTTTAACCGATCTAAGTAGAATGGATTTTGTTCTCCCGCCATAAATCTCTTCAATCCAGACTTTTTTTTTTTTTAATCTGAGTCTGGATTGTGCACGTCACGTCACAAGCCTGTGAGCAACTTAGCTGAGCACCTTCAAATACGACAATACGACTCGGCCAAACGAAAGTGTGAAAAACAACACGTTGCGTCCGTTGCACTACCCCACCTGCGTTTTGTGATGAGGTCATTCTTCAGTGGGGGACACATTTTTACTGACTTTCACTTGAGCGATAGAATGTGAAGATATTCATGATGTGTTCGTTTACATTAATGGAACGATTTGTGATTACGTAAACCATAAGGTGTGCTCTCAACGTCCCTCTCGCTGTCCTTCACCTCTCTTATGAAGACAATGTCCCTGTGTGTGTGTGTGTGTGTGTGTGTGTCTGTGTGTGTGTGTGTGTGTGTGTGTGTGTGTGTGTGTGTGGTGTGTGTGTGTGTGTGTGTGGTCTCTGTCTCTCTCCCTCTTACGAATGATATGTGTTGGAATAATGTATGCGTGACAAGGACAGATTGTAACACAAGGCCTTGGACTAAAATCTTCATCTTTGAGTATTAAAGATCATTCAATCAATTGACCAATCAGTCTTCCTTCCTTCTCCTTCCCCACTCCCCCCCCTCTCTCCTCTCTCCCTCTTTCTCTCTCTTTCTGTGTATGTGTGTGCGAACTCTCACTCATTTTTTTACCCTAGGGAATAAAGATTCTATATCTGTCTGTCTCCCCTACATTAACAAGAAATATTTATCTCTTTCTCTGCCTCTCTCTCTCTCTCTCTCTCTCTCTCTCTCCCTCTCTCTCTCTCTCTCACTTTTTCATTCTGTCTCTCTCTCTCTCTCTCTCTGTCTCTCTCTCTCTCTCTCTCCTTCTGTCTCTCTCCTCTCTCTCTCCTCTCTCTCTTCTCCCTCTCTCAACCTCTCTCTCTCTCTCTTCTCTCTCTCTCTCTCTCTCTGTTTCTCACCCTCTGTGTCCCAAAGTTCTTTCAGTCTCCCTCTCTGTTTACGCAGATTTTTTTTTTTGACTTTGATAAAAAAAAAAAAAGCTTTGCTTTTCACCCGATCTAATCAGACACTAGATATTGTTCTCCCCGGTAAATCTCTTCAAATCCATATTTCTTTGTGTCTGAGTCTGGACCTGTGCACGTCACGTCACAAGCTGTGAGCAGTAGGCTGAGTACCTCCAAAGACGTTTCTCGGCCAAACGAAAATGAAAAACCAACACGTGCGTCCATGTACGAGCCCACCTGCGTTAGTTGATGAGGTCTCTTTTCAGCAGCGGGACACATCCTGCTTTATATGAGCGCACAACAGGAATGTGGAGATATTCATGACATGTTTCGTTTTACATTAATGGAGGGATTTGCGGACGATGATCTGTAAGATGTGCCTCTCCAAGTCCTTTTCCGCCCCTCGCACTCCCTTACGCTTATGAATACAAACCTTCTTCTCGTCATCTCTCTCTCTCTCTCTCTCTCTCTCTCTCTCTCTGATCTCTCTCCATCCCCGAAAACAAACACTTGCTCCCTGAAAGGCTCCTCTTGATAATGATAAAAAATATCCAGAGTGTCAAAGTGTATCTCTCTCTCTCTCGCTCTCTCCTTCTCTCTCTCTCTCTCTCTCTCTCTCTCTCTCTCTCTCTCCGCGCGCGTTGTGTGTGTGGTGTTTTATGTGTTGGTGGTGTGAGAGAGCACATAATAATTTATAGTGTGTGGCATGTTATCCCTTCCCCTCTCTATCTTTCTCATGATATGAATGAATGTGTTTGAAGTGAGTACTGCATGACACAAGGGTAGATTTTGAGACTGTACCCTCGGCCTAAAAATCTCATCCTGAGTACTAAAACCAAATCTCTCTCTCTCTCTCTATCTTCTCTCTCTCTCGCTCTCTCTCTCTCTCTCTCCAAATCTCTCGATCGCTCTCTCTCTCATAAATCTCTGGTTTTTGTGTTGTTGCCTTGTCAGCTGTCTGTCTTCGTGTCTGTCAGTCAAGTTCTTTATGGTGTGTCAGGTCAGTGCGTTTCAGTCAGTTTGTTGTCTAGTCTGCAGTCTGTGTATGTCTGTCTGTCTGTCTCGTCTGTCTGTCTGTCTGTCTGTCTGTCTGTGTCCTCTCTCTCTCTCTCTCCTCACACACACAATCTCTCTCACACACATCTCTCTCTCTCTGTCACTCTCTCTCCTCTCTCTGGTTCTCTCCTTGTGAGGTGCTGTATGACAACCAAACCCTCTGTTCCTCTCCTCTGTTGTGACTACTCAGTGAAAACAAACTTCTATCTCTCTCTCTTCTGTCTCTCTCTCTCTCGCTCTCTCTCATCTCTCTGTGAAACAGTGAAAATAAATAGATAAAAAAAGCTTTTAGCCTTCCTGACATGGTATTCAACTAACGATTAATGTTCCCCATAAAAATTCCTTTATTGCACATTTTGTATGGGCGCACAAAATTAGGCCGTTTTGTGTGTCCCTAGCGGGGAACATATTTTACTTGATTGGACACCTTTGTTCAGACGATAAAAAAAAACAAAGGATTTGTGGACAACGAATTGACAACGATGTGATATGCTTTATCTTCTCTCTCTCTCTCTCTCTTCTATATCTCTCTCTCTCTCTCTCTTATCTCTCTCTCACCCCCCTCTGTGCGCTGCGCACGCGCAGTGTGCGCCCTTGTGGTGGTGTGTGTGTGTGTGTGTGTGTGGTGTGTGTGTGTGTGGGTGTGTGTTGCTGTGTGTGTGTGTTGTGAGCGCGCAGATGTTTGTGAGCGTACTTGCATGCGCGCGGCGCGCGCATGTGCGTTGTGTGGGTGTGTGTGGTGTGTGTGTGTGTGTGTGTGTGGTGTGTGGTGTGTGTGTGTGTGTGTGTGTGTGTGTGTCTCGTGTGTGTGTGTTCGTGTATGCGAGCATAGACGCGCGTGTTTATATAATAGCATAGGAGAGAAGATGACATAATACGAGATAAGAATATTCTTACGAAATGAAATAAAAACTAACTCCCCCAAAAGTGCTTCATTAGATGTAAGCGAGCGACAGCAAGAGCGAGCGAGCGAGCTGGAGACAGAGAGAGAGAGAGAGAGAGAGAGGAGAGGAGAGAGAGAGGAGAGGAGACGAGGAGAGAGAGAGAGAGAGAGAGAGAGAAATTGAGAGAGAGAGACACACACACACACACACACACACACACACACACACACACACACACCACACACACACACACGAAGAGATGGAGAGACAGGCAGGTAACAGACAAACAGAAGGCAAGGAAGAATACTTTTTAATCATGATAATCAATACGATTAGCGTGTTTACCTGTCATTTCTGTTTAAATAGCAAGGCCGTTTCCATATGTAAAAAATTCCGAAATGGCGTTTCATACATAAATATTTAGTACTACAAAACCACATTTGAAAAGACCCGTCTTCGAGAAAAAGGGAACCTTAATCGACTCAATTTGGGCTCAGTGTTCTTTTCCATAGAAAAGGCTGCGCGCGATCCTTACAGTATTGTAACCTTCAAAGACTGTTTTGTAATTGAGTGACTTCAATCTGAGAGGTAGACCACCTAAACGTCCAGAATCTAAAAGATCAAAAGATCAGTGCTTCTGAAGGACTCATTTTACAACCCCCCCCCCCCCTCACCCCACCCCCCCACCCACTCATCCCCCCACCCCCCCCACCCCCCCCCACCCCCATCCCGGTAGAATGAATACCTTTTTTTTTGTTAATGATATTTTTCTCTGGCTGAATAGTAGACTTAAAAGGCGTGGTTTATGCGAGATTTTCGACACGCCTTAAAGGATAACACAGGACTCCGGCAAACAAATTTGAAACATCTCGTCGCATAGCTTTATTGTTATCTACTATAACGCCAAAAATGTATGATTACCAATTTTCTCAATGCGTTTGCAGTTGATATGAAAACGGACTACTGATTGGAAAATTTGATGGTATACGGCGGCGTTGATTAAATTGTTGGTTTTTTTTTGGATGGATACATACTGTGGTTGATTTCAAACCAGAAACTGTTTTTCATACTTACCTGTAAGAAAGAGAGAGAGATGGGAGCGAGAGAGAGAGAGAGAGAGAGAGAGAGAGAGAGAGAGGAGAGACAGAGAGAGGAGGAGAGAGAGAGAGAGAGAGGACAGACAGACTGAGACAGACAGACAGACAGACAGACAGATCAGACAAAGACAGGGAGGAGAGAGAGAGAGAGAGAGAGAGGAGAGAGAGAAGAGAGAGAGAGAGAGAGAGAGGAGAGAGAGAGAGATCGAACGTAAAACCGGTCGTGTTTTGTCTTCAGACTTTGTTAAATTTCATGATGTTTGGAATCAAAGATAAGATTTTGTGCTGTTGTTTTCGTTTTTTTTTTTTTTTTTCTTGTTTTTTGGTTCTTGGTTTTTTTCTCTTTCACCCCCCCAGGTCATTTATTTTAACCCCTTTTGGGCCATAAGAAACACACTTCGTAGAGGGATTTACATCAATTAAAATTGCGTTAATGGTGTGATGATTTGCTTTTAAAATGCAGAGTAGAGAGAGAGAGGAGAGAGAGAGAGAGAGAGAGAGAGAGAAGAGCGAGAGAGGAGAGGTGAGACAGAGAGAGAGAGAGAGTATATGGGCAGGATAGTCAGACACAATAAATAAGACGGAAAGTTGTCATTTCCGTTTAAACCCCACACAATGTTATGGGTTCATATCGCGATATAAATCAACCAACATTTAGCAAATTGTGATCCCCGACTTTGGAGGTTGTTCCTCACTCCTCACACCCATTCTGATACCTGAAAGTCTATACTGTATCCTTCGAGTCTTCAGGGATCACATCGGCACCCTAGTATTATTAAGACCCCCACAATTTTCCATTCGTCTGCTTTAGTGCATTCTTCCTTTCTACAACGACGTTTGAGCCAGTGTTTCCCTGCGGCCGGGGCCGCTTTGACCCTAGCTGTACGGTGTAGGCAGGTCCAGGGTTACACATGTCCCTGCAAGCAACGACACGTCCCCTGCAAAAGTGTCTGGTTAACGTGTATGACCGCGGTTTTCACACAGGGACACCTCTTCCAACGGCAGTTTTCAACACACTACCCTTTTTCCACATCTTCCGCATGAAGGTCCTGCAGGCACTAACAGTAACTGCACCCACACAGACAACTGCAGTCCTTATTGGCTAACGTCCACCTGCACCCCACACAGACTAACACCTTCCAGCTGCAGTCCTATTTGGCTAACGTCTCCCTTGCACCCCACGCAGACTAACACCTTTCCAGCTGCCCGTCCCTTATTAGCTAACCGTCTAACTGCACACCCCACGCAGACTAACATTTTTTAGCTGCAGTTCATTATTGGCTAACGTCTAAACTGCACCCCCACAGACTAACACCTTCCAGCTGCATGTCCTTACTGGCTAACGTCCACCTGCACCCCACACAGACTAACACCTTCCAGCTGCAGCCCTTATTGGCTAAGTCTAACTGCACCCCACACAGACTAACACCTTCCAGCTGCAGGTCCTTACTGGCTAACGTCTCCAACGCTGCACCCCACACAGACTAACACCTTCCAGCTGCAGGTCCTTATTGGCTAACGTCTAACTGCAACCCACACAGACTAACACATTCCATGCTGCTGTCCACACTGGTTCGATTCTGACTGCAGTTCACTCTAACTAAAATGTCCAGCACGCTGGACTTCCTCACTGGCCTTCCTCTATCTCTCTCTCAGAGGGGCTGCTGGTTCTCTAATCTCTGCCTGTTGCAGGGCTGCCTCTCATTCTGTCTGTCTGTATCCCGTCTGTCTGTCCTCAACCATCAACGCCATCTCTTTCGCTCTCTCTGTCTGTCTGTCTGTCTGTCTGTCTCTCTCTCTCTCAGTGCTCTCTCCGTCCTCCTATCTCCCTCTCCCTCGGGGCTCTTGGCCTCTTCTCTCTCCCCATCTCCTCTCCGTCGGTCTCCTCTCGCTTCCCCCCGCTCCTCTCTGAGGGGCTGCCTCTCGGAGTCCCGAAGGGTGGGTGGGTTATGGTGGGTGGTGTATTTATTAAGTGGTGGGTTGGGGTATTTAATTAAGTTTCATATCGCATTTTCATATCGAGAAAACAAACCTGGAAGCAAAGGTGATTCGTCATGTCACGAAGTCGCTAATAATTTCAGTTTGAAAAGAAAAAATAAAATACTACAAACGCTAGCAGTTCAAACGGAAACCAGATTGCATCATCATCATGCAGCAGAGAGCGGAGAAGAGCGAGAGATGGAGAGGAGAGAGGAGAAGAGAGAGAGAGAGAGATGAGGGCGAGAAGAGAGAGAGAGAGAGAGACAGACAGACAGACAGACAGACAGACAAGAGAGATGATAGAGCGAAACATAGGAAGGGGAGAGTCTTCAAACTGATTCTGTCAGCTTTGACAACCGGAGGAAAAGAAAATTCTGCTTCTGCCGTTATCAGAGAATTGAACTGAACAAGTTCGGAAAATCCGCTGACAAGAGCAGGAGAGAGGACAAAAAGTAGTTGGCACCGGTATGGGCTCGCATGGGCCCGAGTGGTGGTGTGTGTGGGTGTGAGTGTGTGTGTGTGTGTGTGTGTGGGTGGTGTGTGTGTGTGTGTGTGTGTGTTGTGTGTGTGTGTGTTGTGTGTCAGTGTGTTGTGGTGTGTGTGTGTTGTGTGTGTGTGTGTGTGTGGTGTGTGTGTGTGTTTGTGTGTGTGTGTGTTGTGTGTGGGTGTGTGTGTGTGTGTGTGTGTGTGTGTGTGTGTGTTTGTGCCCCACACACATCCGCGCTGCTGGCCGTGATTGCTCGAAAGCTGTGCAATTGCAGAATAGAGTCATTGTCATTGCTCTCTGTGGGTAAATTGAATGGTATTTTTATCATTTTTGTGGCTCTCTCTCTCTCTCTCTCCTCTCTCTCCCTCTTCTCTCTCTCTATCTCTCGCCCCTCTCCGCTCCTCCTCCCTCTTTTCTTCTCCTGCCTCTCTCTCTCTCGCTCCCCTCTCTCTCTCTCCTCTTCTCTCCTATCGTTCCCTCTCTCCCTCCGCTCTTCGCCTCTCTCTCTCATCTCTCTCTCTCTCTCTCCTCGTTTCGCTCCTCCCTCTCCTCTTCTGCATTTAGCTCTCTCTCTCTCTCCTCCTCTCTCCCCTCCATCCATCCCCCCCCCCTTCTCTTCTTCTTCTCCGCTCCTCCTCCTTCTCCTCCTCCCCACCCTCTCTCTCTCTCCCTCTTTCTCTCCCACGACCATCTTTCGTCCTTTTCACAAACTCACAAAACCCACTTAGTTGTCAATAAAATCCAGAACATGTCATGCAATGAATAGCCGCCATCTCCAAGAAGTCTTGACGAGACTTGAGGCACGGCAGGCCGGCCCTTGAGGACAACTCGATCTGTGCAGCGCGAGGTACCAGCCTGCGGGACAGCAAGCCCGTCACGTCGTGGGTGTGTGGAGCTGCCGGGAGAGGTTTCAAATCGTTTAAAAGACCTGAACGCCGCCCCTCCTGGCCTTTACCTCTCCCAGAACCCCTTCAGCCGAACGTCATATCCTCACTTTGACATGCTTGTTTCCGTTCCTCTCTCTCTCTCTCTGTCTCTCTCTGCATCTCTCCTTCTCTCTCTCTCTCTGTGACTCTGTCATTCCGTCTCTCATCTCTCTCCCTCTCTCTCCTCTTTTTCTCGTCTCTCTCTCTCTTCCGTCCTCTCCTCTCGTCTCTCTCTCTCTCTCTCTCCTTCTCCTCCCTCTCCGCATCCTCTCTCCCCTCCGCTCTCCTACCTCCCTCCCCCCCTCTCTCTCGCTCCCCTACCTCCCCCCCCCCTCGCCTCTCGTCGAAGACCTTAGAACGACTGTGTGAGCGAGAACTGGAGACTGGGTAGAGAGGAGAGAGAGAGGAGAGAGAGAGAGAGAGAGGAGAAGATAGAGAGACAGACAGACAGACAGACAGACGAGACAAACCGAGACAGAGAGCAGGAGAAGAATATTGTTTTTCAAGACAGGCACGGGTTCTGCTTTTTTTTTTTTTTTCAATCAAGGCACACGAGACATTACAACGGTCCACTTAGCCTGTGGTCCATAAGCCCACAATGGCAACTGTGACAAATTCGATCCATGACTCCGTCTCAACTCCTTCCCTCCTCCCCCCCCCCCCCCTCGTGTCTTTAAGCCGACCCCATGGAAACCCTGGAAACCCTCCCTATCCCTCCCCCCCCCCCCCCCTCCCCTCCCCCCCCCCTCCCCCACCCCCCCCCCCCCCCCCCCCCGGTCTTTACATGGTTTTTTGACACTGGTAACACACGGGTCCCACGTGATGATGCCTGTCCTGTCTGCTGCGAGAGTCTGTCGAACACAGGCGTGCCCTCCCAGCTGAAACACGATCAAGCCGTGTGGTGGTTTCCATGGTTCGTGCAAATGTGATTTGATCTCAGCGTATCGGGTTCTGTCAACACGTTGTCCGGGGGGAGACGTCCCTTCCTCTGTCCACATGGTTTCTGTCCTCTTGGCAAACAAACCGAGTGAGCGATCACTGTCGGTCAGGTGTGCATTGTAAAAAAACCCAAAACACCAGACACTCTATTTTTTTTTTTTTTTATTAATAAGGTATCCGTTTTTGTTCGAGTCTTGGACAGCAACGTTTCTTTCTTCTTTTTATTTTTTTTTTTTTTTTCTGCTTTTGACTCTTAATGTTTATGTACAGTTTTTGTCTGGCAAGGTGACAACATCGCTTTCCCACTATACTGGTATTGAATCCAGTCACAAAGCTTTTCGATTTCCTTTCCATACTGACCACTTGTGGTAGAAAGAAGACATACCTATACGTTGCATTGACAGACAGTTCTGCAGACAGAGAGGTTCAACACATCAGTCTCCTATGTTACTCGCTCCATACATGCTGTCCCTCAGTACAGACGTTCGCTTGTAAAGATGTGCCATGAATATTTGCACACAGGTCCGCCCAGCATGAGCTGGTCTAAACCAGTTATAGTGGCCTTATTATGTCTTGATCTCTGACTGGCCTGTCCCACGTGCATGCTGCTGTCAGGGCGCGCTTGCACTCTCTCGTGGTCTCGCTGGATCTGACAGGGTGGTTCTTCCTGAAACAACTGGCAGTGCCTGTGTGTTGCGGTTTTGTTGACACTGAGATGGTCCGCGTGGGCATGACAGCTTCCTTGCCTGCTGGAAGTTCTTCGTTAGCCATGTCCTCTTCACTGTCTTTTCGCTCTGTCGATAAACAAAACATCTGTCTTTTTCTGCCGTAGAGGACTATTCTCCTGTCTTTGCTCTGGGAGTATACATATTTTTGCCGTCTGACTGCAATTTTATGACTTGTCTGTTTCTCTCTCTGCGTGCGCGCGCGTGCACGCGTGTGTGTCCGTGGTGTGTGAAACTTAAGTGCAAGATCTTCATTCCTCCCTTCATCACGCCAATGTCTCGCCAAATGCAGAAAAAGAGGGAAGAAGTCTAAGAGAAATATAACGGAATGAAAAAAATATGACATTAGATTATAAATACAAGTCCTTCTTTACAAGCATATGCGTTTCATGGCGGTTCATCTTGAAAACAGAATATTGTTTATCGCCTGCTCATATGCCTTTCGCCCTCAGATTCGGATTCATCAGTGAAACACGGTGATTGTGACGCCCCCCCCCCCCCCCCCCCCCCCCCCTTTCGGATGAAATGAAGATATATCACAGTTAATGATGATCTGTAGCATTCTAACCACAAGAGAGAGAGAGAGAGAGAGAGTGAGAGAGACGAGAGATGAGAGAGAGTTGTGAGAGGAGAGAGAGAGAGAGAGAGAGAGAGAGAGAGGAGATGGTGTGTGTATGATAGACAGACAGACAGATTACATAGACAGATAATAATATAATAATGATGATGATAATGATGATGATAATAATAATAATGATAATAATAAAAAAACAATAATAACAATGATTATTCATGGCGCTTAATCTTACATAAACTCCTAAGCGCTTACAAATAAAGAAAGGATTTAAAGAAAACATCAATGAAACCAAGAAGATAAATATTGCATTAAGTACCATGCACCTACAAACCCGAGTGCATATAAACACACACACACACACACACACACACCCACACACACACACACACACACACGGCACGCACGCACGCACGCACGCACACAGCACACGATCCCACACATCGCACGACCCCACACAGTCTGAAAACAACGCACACAACAATGTGCGCGTACACACACACCGTGCGCGTGCGCACGCACACACACACACACACACACACAACACACACACATACACACAACACACACGCACACACACACACACACACCACACACAAACACACACACGCACGCACGCACGCACGCACACACGCACGCAACACACGCACGCACACACACAAACACACAGACACACAGACACCACACACACACACACACACAACACACACACACACACACACACACACACACACACACACACACACAGTTGCAGAATTAATTTGATGAGGAAGAGAAAAGGAAAGAAAGAATTTCTATTGATAGGCGAAGAGGGTTGTTTTGAGATGCCTTGAAGGAAGACAGAGAATTTGAACTACGCAAAGATATTAGGAGTTTATTCCGTTTATTCCAGGAAAACCGACCCTGAAAAGAAAAAAAAGAGCGATCGCCATAGCTTTTAGTTCGAAATCGACGGATTTTGAGCAGAGTGTTGTTGGTAGAAGAACGCAACTGCCTAGAAGGAACATAGAGATGAAGGAGATCAAAAAGGTAGGAAGGAGCTAAGCCATTCAAAGATTTAAAGCAGAGTAAGGACAGTTTGTAGTCTATTCGTTTTTCGACCGGCAGCCGTGCAGCCAGTGAAGAAAAGGGGGTGACATGTGAAGATCTGGTGTGTCCAAAATCAAACGAGCAGCATTGCTTTGTACTTTCTGGAGACGACTGAGAGAGATTCTGGGGACAGCCAGCAAGGAAAGAATTACAGTAATCAAGCCTTGACAGAAGGAAGGAAGAAACAAGGGTTTTATTGATAAGATAGATAGAGAGACAATATATACAGAGGACTGATAGACAGACACACATAGATGGATAGACCAGATAGACAGATAGATATACAGATAAATATACCCCCACCCCCCCCCCTCCTCCTCCGAAGTCTCACGGTCGTGAAGTTACACCGTTTCTTGTGTGAGTCTGGCATTCCAGAAATAGGTCCTGTCTGTTTGGGCCGCCTGAGGTACGTTGACTACACTTTGACACGTTGCCCGGGTGCTTCTGGCTCGTGGCGCAAGGCTGCACCTACAGTGCTTTCTCCTTCACCTGCTCTTTCCCAGCCCGACGTTACGTAATCCTCCGTCTGCGGGGGCGTCAGGGTCTCCTCTAGAGCCGTCTGGAAGTCCATTAACTTCTGGCATTTTTGCGAGGAATTTATACATTTTAACTGCAGACTTCACAGCGTCGGTGCGTCGCCTTGTTTCTCTCTCCGCGTTTTTGGCGACGAGAGAGAGAGAGAGAGAGAGAGAGAGAGAGAGAGAGAGATAGGAGAAGGGAGGGAGGGGAGGAGGGAGAGGGAGAGAGGAGGAGAGTAGAGACAGAGGATAGGAGACTACCCTAGAGCGAAAGCAGAGGGGGAGAGAGTAGATGGAAGGAAAGAGAGAGGTGTTGAAAGCAAGTCAAAAGAGAGAGAGAGAGACAGAGAGGGGAGGAAGAGCGAGAGGGGAGAGGGGAGAGACAGGAGAGAGAGAGAGATAGAGCGAGAGCGAAGCGAGAGAGAGAAGAGAGAGAGAGCATGGTAGTGGGTGTGGTGTGGAGCGCCACTGGATGGGTAGGGACCTGGTGGGGTTCTTCCCTCGCCTTGCTTCTTGCCAGATAGACACAGGCACAAACAGAAAGGGATCTAAATCAGTTCACCCTGCAGCCCTGCATGAGAGCTGGCGACAGTGCAATCCAAGTCCGTCTGATAGGGGCGAGGAGGTTTCGGCACACGACATTGACAAGAGACGGACATTCCCCCTCTAACCTCTAACAGATTGGCAGCTGCAGGCAGCCGCACACCATACTGAATTTGAGAGGGGAACCCACCACTTAAACTACATGGGCGAGAGAGAGAGAGAGAGAGAGCGAGAGAGATGAGAGAGAGAGAGAGAGAGAGGAGACAGACAGACGGACAGACGACAGGACAAAAGACAGAGAGAGAGAGAAGACACAGACGCAGACAGACAGAGACAGAGAGATAGGCAGACAGCAGACTGGTGTAGGTTACTTTCCTGAGCAAAACAAAGGACAAGAAGTCTGAATTTCACTTTTTTTTTTTGTCGTATGTAAACAAGAACTCCAAACAACAAAAAGACTTAAAACGAACAACAACAGACCAAACAAAGCAACAATGAAACAAGCAAACGAAAACAACAAAAAAAAAAACAGAACAAACAGAACAAACAACAACGAACGCAGAAACAAAAATTGCAATTTTTGCGCCTGACTGCATTCCCATTAGAACAGTGTTTAACTAAATCTCTCTCTTCATTGCCAAATTTGCGATTTTCGTGTGTTGTCAATCCCCCTTTCATTCGAAACAATGATTATAACAAATAGTTCATGTATTGTTCTATTTGCAATCATTTTTAATCAGCATCATTTGTTTTGTGCATTTATAGGAATACTGTCCTACAGAGAACACGAGAGTTGAGCTCTTGTTACTATCTATCACAGCAATCGTTGATATTTGTCAAAGGGTGAATTTTCATTATACCGTTTAAGCTGTTTTGCTTCTTTTATTACAATATATTAGTGTCTCAAAACCTCTTGATTAGCCTGCAGCTAGTTTAGCTGTTGGCTTTTGACAACGCCTTTTTCCAGTATTTTTTTTTTTTCTTCGTCTTGCGTCAGCAAGTCACATCTGAACGACCGAGGACGAATCGATCTAAAACTAAGTTCACACAATACCAACCGACGCAGTCGTCTACGGATCTATCGATCCGCAGCAAGGTTCACACATTATCGACCGTGGAAATCGTCTATCAATCGACATTTTACCCGACTCAGACTTCATGGAAACAGATTGATTTCACGTGGTAAATGACGCCTAGCTCAGTGTCAGTATCCCTCTATGGTCTCAATTTCAGGGTGATGACGATACAGAGACGATTCAGAGCTGTCTTTCAGTGAGAGAAAGGTCCTCCCCAGTGAGGAAGAAAAAAGGTCGCGCGCGCCGCAGCACGCACGAACGCACAACACACACACACACACACACACCACACACACGCGCACACACACACACGCACAACGCACACACACACACACACACACACACACACACACACACACCAGAGCTTTCTTCCAATCATATTCACACACACACACACACACACACACACACACACACACACACACACACACACACACACACACACACACACACACCTTTATTTTGAAGCTCATACTCATTTACAGCATGATTTCGACATCCGTGACTTCTTTATGGAGGACAAAACAGGACCGTGAAAAGGTCCCCGCCATTGCGCCCGATTTATCGTCTGCATTAACAAATTCAGTTACAAACTTACAAATCCCATAGTAGCAATATTAGCCTTGGTTCTGCTGGACAGCTAGTGCTAATTGCAATGTTGGACTCCCATCCCATTACTTCGTCGCCAGATTGCCACAATAAGAACAAAAACAACGTGTTACAAAGAAACGGAATGTTCAGATTGCCTGGAACGAAGCTGGCTGAAAAGGTCACAAAAACAGGAAAACTGGGCAACAGTAAAGGCACAGATAACAAAAAAACAACAACAACAAAAAAAGAAAAAGAAACTGGAAGAAAGGAGAAAAAAACATCGATTTCCAGAAGACATGGTACAAGCTGTATTGAAAAGACCCCCATGTTGCCCTACAGCTTAAAGAAAATAGTATAACGACACTCAAGAGACAGGACATATGAAGCTAAAATGGCAGGAAAAAGAAAAACAAAGAGAGAGAGTTGCCAGAGAGAGAGAGAGAGAGAGAGAGAGAGAGAGAGAGAGAAGAGAGAGAGAGAGGACATATGAAGCTAAAATGGCAGGGAAGAAAAGGAAAACAGTAGAAGAAGAGAGTAGAGAGAGAGAGAGAGAGAGAGAGAGAGAGAGAGAGGAGAGAGAGAGAGAGAGAGAGAGAGAGAGAGAGAGAGAGAGAGGAGGAGGAGGAGAAGGAGGTGGAAAGCGCCAGAATACGAACTAGAAAATGCCTCCCCCTACCTACGCCTCTACCCTTTCCTGCCCTTCTCTCGCCATTCCCATGTGGAGACCATCCGAAATTCTACAAACAGCATACTTGTGGTATTTCAGTGAGAAACATTCACCGCTTTTACAACATGTTAATGTCTGCAGCCCCAAACAAACAACAACAAACAAACAAACAAACATCGGCTGTTGGGATGCCCAGATGGCCAGAGGCGTCTTCCTAAACGCCAAAACTAGACAAAAAAGAAAGGAAAAAACAAACAAACAAACAAAAAAAAAACACCCAACGGATCAGGGAGCATCTAAAAAACGAGACAATTCTACCCCAAAATGCGTCTATCGCCTACGATCTGCTCAGCAGGGTTTTTTTTTTTTTTTTTTCTTTTTCCCTGAGAAAAACCCTCCCACCCCTCTCCCTCTCCCTCGCCTACCCCCCCCCCCCCCCCCCCCCCCCACCTTCCCCAATCCAATCCCAGTTCTGGGGCAAAGTACCACCAACAGTATTGAGGAAAGGAGAGAAGAAAGAAGGGCGGCAGCGATTCGACAAAGATTCTCCGCTTTTGTCCGGGCAGAGTAGAGGGCAGGGAGGCACAGCTCCCTGTGGAGTACTCGGCCTGCAAGACCTACCAAGTTGACGGCCATGATGCTGAGCATCCGAGACGGTGGGGATCAGGAGATATGAGGCAGGCGTGCAGGAGAAACAGGGGAGAGGGGGGGGTGGTTTGTGGGGAGGGGGAGGGAAAGTGACGGATGGACCGACAGAGGTCGCCCCATTCTGGAACCACTCTCCACTTAGGAAACACTTGGGCTTCACTTTCTGCTCGGAAAGGTGCCGGGCTCCACCAAGCCGTTCCTTCGCCACCATAAATCAGTCCGCTCCCCTCACGCCTGCAGTCTCACTGTTTTTCTGTCTGTCTGTCTGTCTGTCTGTCTGTCTGTCTGTCTGATTGACTGTCACCTGCCTCTCTCTCTGTCTTTCCTTCTTGTGCTCTCTCTCCTCTCTCTCTCTCTCTCTCTCTCTCTCTCTCTCTCTCTCTCTCTCTCTCTCTCTCTCTCTCTCTCTCTCTCTCATTGTCTATCGGTGTCTCTCTCTCTCTTTCTCACTCTCTTGTCTTTCTATTTATGTCTCTGCTCTGTCTGTCTGTCTGTCTCTGTCTGTCTGTTCTGCAGTCAGTCTCTCATACCCAACTCCCATCCCCCCCACCACCCACCCACCCACACAACGCACGCACGCACGCACGCACGCACGCACGCTCGCACGCACGCACGCACGCACACACACACACACACCACACACACACACACACACACACACACAACACACACACACACACACACACACACTCACACACACACACACACACACACACACACACACACACTCACACACACACACACACACACACACACACACACACACACACACACACACACACACACACACACACACACACACACACACACACACACACACACACACACACACACACACCGCAGAGTCCTTTTCCCCCGTCCGGTAGTGACAACAGAACAAGATCAGGTCTGAAAAATCTCAGTTGCTAAGCTTTTGTTTGAATTGTAATAACCAACCAGCAGCTGACATTTGCGAGGCTGCTGGCCTTCTCTGCTATGAACTGATACACTATTGGTACACGTAACCGTAATGATAGAAAAATAACCACCACATCAATAGAACAACACTCTTACGACTATTAATGAAAACAAGATCAGTAGTAGTAGAAGCAGCAGCAGCAGCAGTAGTAGTGGTGGTGGTGGTGGTGGTGGTGGTAGTAGTAGTAGTAGTAGTAGTAGTAGTAGTAGTAGGAGGAGTAGGAGGAGGAGGAGGAGGAGGAGTATGGTGATGATGATGGTGATGATAACAATAATAATGATGACGGTGGTGGTGGTGATGATGATAACAATGATGATAACGACGACGATGACACGAGCAACAGTATCACCAACAACGACAAAAAACGACAGCAGCAGCAGCAGCAGCAACAACAACAACAACAACAACAACAACAACAACAACAACAACAACACACAACAACACTAACACTACTACTAGTACGACGACGACGACCGACGACAACAACAATACTAACACTACTACTAGTACTACAAATAGCAATAATGATAATGATGATGATGATGATGATGATGCTGATCCTGATGATGATGATGATGATATATTCAATGGTATGACTGCAGCCCCTTGGATCCCCCAATGGTATGACTGCAGTCCCCGTGATCCCCCCAATGGTATGACTGCAGCCCCTTGGATCCCCCCAATGGTATGACTGCAGTCCCGTGGATCCCCCCAATGGTATGACTGCAGCCCCTTGGATCCTCCCAATGGTATGACTGCAGTCCCGTGGATCCCCCCAATGGTATGACTGCAGAGCCCCGTGGATCCTCCCAATGGTATGACTGCAGCCCCTAGATCCCCCAATGTTATGACTGCAGCCCCTTGGATCCCCCCAATGGTATGACTGCAGCCCCTGGATCCCCCCAATGGTATGACTACAGAGCCT
>JADBJO010001233.1:427500-432500 GCA_016801955.1 Conus betulinus | reverse complement strand
GAAACAACCTTGTAATGTTCTGGTTGCTACCCTTCTTTTTTTTTTTTTTTTTTGGGGGGGGGGGGGGGGGGGGGGGGGGGGGGGGGAACAGACGTGAGGACAAAAAGTGAATCAAACAACATTTTCGTTCTCGCTTTTCCAGTTTCAGTTTTCTAGTTTCATATTTAATTGCAGCCCAGCCAACCCTTCAAGGCTCTACGCAGTCCAGGCCCTAAAGGGGTCGGTAGTCCAATGGTCAGCGCGTTTGCCTGTGGAACTAACGGTCGTGAGTTCGAACCTCTCATGTGGTCAGATTTTGTTTTTTTCGGATTGGAAACTTCTCTCTGTCTATCCATCCGAAAATGTATACCTGATTCAAATCAGGCATGGTTTAACGCGGCAGAGGAAAGGGGTGAACCAAGCCAGCCATCATGCAGTGCTTCGGGCACCGTGAACCTCTCACAGATCACTGTCCCTTTGGAGCATTAAGCTTCTGACCAGGCAGAAGAAAATGATTACTATCAAGAAAAATAACCAGCAAACAACCACCAGCAAACACACACACACACACACACACACACACACACACACACACGCTTGACACACGTTTACACACACACACACCACACCACACACGCACACACACGCACACACGCACGCACAAACATACCAACGTGTGTGCGCGCGCGCGCATGATGATAGCACGCACGAACTCTCTCTCTCTCTCTCTCTCTCTCTCTCTCTCTCTCTGTCTCTCTCTCTCTCTCTGTCTTTCACACACACACACACACACACACACACCACACACACACACACACACACACACACACACACACACAGAATCGATAATACACAGGCACTAAACACACACACACACACACACACACAACACACACACACACACACACAACACACACACACACACACATTAGACAGAAGAGTAGGCAGTCGGTATCCATCTGGACAGTATAAACACTGTTCCTTATCGCCAGATCAGAATAGAATAGGTCGCTAGAATAAAGACAGGTGAGAATGTCACGATACGAAGTGGACGGCAGTAAAACGAGACTGAAACAATATTTTTAATACTAATGCAAAAACAGTGAGAGAAAAAAAAATAATAAAAAGGGAAGTAAGTCTCACAAAACTTCCAGACGGCGGTAATACAGTTAGTGCTAAAAAAGAGATCGCAGGATCTCCTGTGGCCATAGAGGCGTGGAAGCGAAGAGGGAGGATGGAGGAGGGAGGTGAGGTGGGGGGGGGGGGGGGGGGGGGCACTCTTTCCGACCGAAACCGAGAAACTCAAAACGCTCTTTTTTCGGAAGCAAGTTCAATTCCCACTTACCAGTTCAAAGGGGACTGACAGGAAGCCTCTCCAGGCTCACGAAAAGCTGGTCTGATCATGGCGAAATGAGCGGAGAGAGCCATACGTACTTGGCCATTCAACGCCTCAGCCAGTGCAAGACATTACTCTGAAGGCATCGTCAAGTAAATCCCAGCGGATCCCCAGTTCTGCAGTTCCATCGGCACCCCCTGTCATCGGCCTAAAATCTCCTCATTTCTCCCTGCAGTGCCTGACATCATCCTTGGCATCTTTCTTTCTTCCAGGGACGCGGGATGGGCGGCGAATCGAATCGAACTCTCAAGCTAAATTACCATAAAGTGGCGTTCTGAAACGTGTCAGCAGATTCCAAGCGGATTCTCGACGATGTCCGGACATGGACGGAAACGGCCGAGTCTGCCCCCGGGGGTTGGGGGGAGACCACTTTATCTACTGGCCCCAATTTAGATGCAATTACATCCCCTGTCAAGATGGTGGTGGGATCGAGAGCGGGCGAAGGCTGTCCAACGACGTTTCGCTCATTGAAGCGCTGCACTCTAGGTGGGAGAACACTTTGCTTCTCCGTCTTCTGGAGAGGGTCGAGGAGCACAAGCAATTTACATCGTGCCGATAAATCAGTATGGTTTCCAAGACACTCACGCGCGCGAAAAGTAACTTTTCTGGGTTAAAAAAAAATCAGGTCGTTGGCACGGAAAGTAAAGATATAATACATTCCCTAGAGCGCAAACATCATCAGCAGACAGTTGATTAGAACTATTCAGTTTGTTTCAAATTGTTAGCGAGTACGCATGGATAAACATGGAAGGTTACAGAGCTGTCATGAGACCAGGAGATAAACAGTTGATTGTAAACAAGAAAGTTAAGTTTTGCTCCTATAATGAAGTAATAAAAGATACATAATTGGGATTAAATACCCTGCGGGATCGAACGCATAACGAAACGTCCACAGTCGCACCTTTAGATCACTGTTTTATGTTCATCATAGTGTTCTGCATGTTCAAGATAGAAATCTTACACCACTTCTACACAAATGTTAGTATTCGTACATTTATCCCGACGTTGTTGCTATGTATATGGATCAGGCCGGGATACAAGAGAAAGCTGAAAAAAAATCACAACAAACACCACACACACACACACAAACACACACACACACGCGCGCGCGCGCGCGCGCGCGCGCGCCCCACGCTAACATTTCTTACGTTTCCTTGTTTGCTATTAGCCATCTAAACGGATATCAAAAGCATTAGTTTGAATTAACATGCTTGTAGCTGTTTTATTATGGGCTGAAATGTTAGCTTCCGTGCTTGTTACTGAACACATAACATGCATCGTTAGTAATGTTTCTGATTCTAGTGACCGTTAAAGCACCTTACTTTAAAAAAAAAAAATCAGCCTTCCATCTAAAGCGTGACTTTGTGTTAAAGTCGCCGACACGTTCATGGCGACTGTCGTTGGACGGACGTGGTGGCGCCCACCACTCACTCACTCAGGCTCCTCGTCTTACCCACTCTTTTTCGCCAGTTGGGGGATTTGGTTGGGAGTATCCTGCGTATCAGAACAAGCATCACTGATCAACGTCGAAGTCACTTGGCAGTAGAGCAGCGTTTCCATGGTGTGGCGGCTTGACAAATTTGCCCTCAGTAGACCGTGCGGCTAAGCTTTGTCACAGGACAAACCTGGAGATGGCTGTCCACGATGAAGGACAGGACTGGCAGTCTGGAATAATGCTTCTGGGGGGAAGAGCAGGACAGAGGCAGAGACGGAGAGCGACCACATAAGATGGGAGATCAGAAAACACGTCCACTCAAAACCCAGCGTGAGCATCGATCAATCTCGTGCTGGCTGCAATGTAGGCGGTAGTGTTCTTGTGCAATTTTCTTTACATGACTGTTGTGTGTAGCGTCTGAAGATGGTTTGTCGAAAATTCAGTTTGTTTTTGTATTGCGTATAAGTTGAGAGTTTCTTCACTCTCTCCTTTGTGAGTTTATTTGTATTTCGGCAGATGGTCTCCTGAATGATGAAAATCAAACAAAGGAAAGAAATCAACAGTCAAGAAAGCTCTCTTCGGGTTCTTCTCTCCTTTGTTTATATCCTCCAAGGAGGTTACGTTTCCACCCGTATCTGTAGGCTGGTTGTATTGTTTGCTGGTCTGCGAGATTACACACAGACCGTGCCAAATATGCTCGAAGACGGCTGGTTGTATTTGTTTTTTGCTGGTCTGCGAGATTACACACAGACAGTGCCAAATATCGCTCCAAGACGGCTGGTTGTGTTTTGTTTGCTGGTCTGCGAGATTACACACAGACAGTGCCAAATATCGCTCCAAGACGGCTGGTTTGTGTTTGTTTGCTGGTCTGCGAGATTACACACAGACAGTGCCAAATATCGCTCCAAGACGGCTGGTTGTGTTTGTTTGCTGGTCCGCGAGATTACACACAGACCGTGCCAATATCGCTCCAAGACGGCTGGTTCTGTTTGTTTGCTGGTCTGCGAGATTACACACAGACCGTGCCAAATATCGCTCCAAGACTGCTGTTGTATTTGTTTGCTGGTCTGCGAGATTACACACAGACCGAAAAAATATCGCTCCAAGACTGCTGGTTGGACAAAATTGCTGGTCTGCGAGATTACACACAGACCGTGCCAAATATCGCTCCAAGACGGCTGGTTGTGTTTGTTTGCTGGTCTGCGAGATTACGACACAGACCGTGCCAAATGTCGCTCCAAGACGGCTGGTGTTGTTTGTTTGCATTGTCTGCGAGATTACACACAGACAGTGCCAATATCGCTCGAAGACGAACTATCAATTAAATGGAAGATCCATGTTTTCCATTTTCCCAAATCGCGAGTTCTATCTTTTTTCTTCTCTCACTTTTCTTCTTTTTTTTTTTTAATTGTGTTGACAGGTTAGAAAATTTCTAAGGAAAAACAAGAACAGGATCTCAATTCAAAAATCAGTTTGGATCGATGCATAGAAACATATGAACTTGTAAGATTTGGTGCCGGCCCGGACTGCCAACCCGCGTTAGTGAGGAAATGACATTTTCAGAGGACACAGGGGAAGATGTTCATTCCCTAATTGCACAGTCGAGTCACAAACTGAACCCGGAAACTTCACTTACCACCACACTGTAGCTGAGATAATGAACACTGTTAGACGAAACAGTTTATATCTGTGTAAAATGTTTAGGAGATGAGTCTGTCAAAAAGAGAAACACTGAATTCGGGAAGAGTTTGGTCGATGTGAAAAAGACAAATTCAGCAGAGGTCTTCGCTCTCTCCGAATTTCCTTCTAGCGTGTAGCGAAGCCAGGCAGGTCGGGGGAGGTCCAAATCGAGCTCCGCTCGTCAAGCAGGCTCATATACGACTTTCTCCCCAATGTCAACGACACAGATGGGGACACTTTGACATTTTCTTGTCCAGAAAACAAAACAACAAAATACACAAATCGATCGATGGGAATATCAAATTCATTCTCTCTTTCCTCCCTCCCCTCTCTCCCTCTGAAATATTGGAGATACTTTTTTCACCCCCACCCCCTCCCTGTTTCTATCTTTCCCTTCTTCTTCTTCCCTCTTCTATCTCGTCAAACGTCTTCCGTGCTTTAATGTCCCTCGTCCGTCATCCTTCATTCTCACCCCTCTTCCCACTTACCCTAACTCCCATGCCCCCCCCC
>JADBJO010001233.1:417500-422500 GCA_016801955.1 Conus betulinus | reverse complement strand
GGCCAGACAGGAAGGGGTACGATATTGATCCTCTCTCCTCTCTCCCTCTCTCCTCCTCTCTCTCGCTCGCTCGCCTCTCTCTCTCTTTCAGGGCAAGAGAATTGACACGCGCGCGTCCGCGAGAGAGAGAGAGAGAGAGCGAGAGAGAGAGAGAGAGAGAGAGAGAGAGAGAGAGAGAGAGAACAGAGACAGAGAGAGAGGGAGGGAGAGAGAGAGAGGGATTGAGAGACAACAGACAGACGAGACAGAGACATAAAGCTTACAACAAAAAAAGCGGAAGAGAAGGGGGGGGGGGTGGTGGTTGTTTTGGGGGGGGGGGGGGGGGGGGGAGTGGGGGGGGGGTGGGGTGGGGGTGGGGGGGGGGGGGGGAGGGGTTGGGGGGGGGGGGGGGGGGTGGGGGGGGGGGGGGGGGGGGGGGTTGGGGGGGGAAGCGGAAGAGAGGGAGGGGGGAGGGAGGGAGGGAGAGAGAGAGAAGAGAGAGAGAGAGAGAGCGAGAGAGAGAGACAGAGACAGACATGGAAGAGACATCGACAGGGAGACAGAGACCGAGATGCATAAAACCAAAGAGCGTGAGAAGAGGAGAGCTAGAGAGAATAGAGATAGGAGAGGATAGAGAGAGAGAGAGAGAGAGAGAGAGAAGATAAACCAGAGACGAGCGAACCAGAGAGAGAACTAGAGAGGAGAGAGATTATATAGAGGATAAGAGAGAGGAGGACAGAGACAGATATAGAGAACCAGAGAGGAGATAGAAGATGAGAGCGAGAGATATATAGATGAGAGAGAGATTAGGAAGAGAGCGGGAGGGGCTGAGGGGAGGGGCTATCCCAGACCAGGCGCATTCTTCTCGTTCGTTGCAGGACAACGACCCTCGTGAACCAACAAAGAAAAGCAGCTTTTGTGGAGTCAAAGACACAACAGAAACCCTGCTCTGCAAGTGACCGCGCTTCCTCGTCTGCAAGGAGGAATTGTTTCCTTGTTGTTTTGCTGTTTTTTTTTTCTTTAAATCCCCATTCTTCCTTCTGCGCATTCTTTTCCAGCTACGTTTTCCCTTCTTCTTCTCTTCTTCTTCTCTCTTCGCTTTCTCTTCTTCTTTCCTTTCTGTTTCTTCTTCTTCCTCTTCTTCTTGCTTCTTCTTTCTCTTTCTTTCTTCCTTCTCTTTTTGTCGTTCTTCTTCCCCCTCGTCTGATCTTCTTCTTTTCTCCCCTCTTCTTCTCCTTCTCCATTCTTTCTTCTTCTTCTCTTCTTTCTTGGTCTTTCTTCTTCTGTCTTCCTCTCTTCTTCTTTCCCTTCTTCCTCTCTTTCATCCATCTTCTCTTCTTCTTTTTCATCCCAAACAATCAATCAATCAGTTCAAATCTTTCATCTTCAACCATCATCACACTCATCACCTTCTTCTTCTCGTTTCTCTTCTTCTTCTTCTACTCATTTACGTCATCGCTCATTCTTTTCAATCATCATCATCATCATCATCTTACAACTTCTTCATATTTTTTTCAATTCATCTCTTCGTTCTTCTCTTTCTGTTCTCTTTCTCTTTTCTCCGTTTCTTTTTTTCCGTCTTCTTTTTCTTCTCTTCTTCTTCTTCTTCTCTTTCTCTTCTTCTCTTTGCTTTCTTCTTCTTTCTATTCCATCCCTCTTTCTCATTCTTCTTTGCTATATCATCATCCCGTTTCTTTGTTTTTTGCTTAGTTCTTGCTGTCTGAGGTGTGCCTTTTACACACGTGTAGTCCTACCGTTGTTCTACAGTTAGTCTTCTTTTTTTTTGTCATTGCTTATCTCTCCACCTCTCCCCCCTTCCTTACATATACCCCACCGCCATATACAAATCCCATTCCCTTTCAGCTTGCACCGTCCTCCCCTTCACCACACAATTCTTGTTCGTTGCTCATGCGAACACGACAGAGCTGTTCTCTGAACAGGGGAACGTACTCTCACGTCCACCAGTCAATACACTGGCAGAAGCAGAGGTTTCTCCTGGTCTTCTTCAGGCAGGCAGTCCCAAACGGTGGTGCCGATTGTAAGAAGCGGTTACAGCTCGACCGAAAATAAGTACTTCAAGACCACCACTGCACGCGCAGTACGACCACACCCACGCATCCTTTGTGGGTTCGTCCTGACCTAACCCTAACAGGGCCCCATCGTGATTTGATTGCTGTTTATCTCAGTAGTTATCACGCTTCTTATGATGTCTGTATACTGCAAGTTCCGCAAGATGGCAACTTACTTCGTGCTACTTTGAAAATTGATACACTTAGTCTGTCTCCGTGTTACACGTGTGGCATACCTATTTGCTACGACCGTTGTAAATTTCTCGCGGGTTTCAAGGTTAATGCAATCGTTATCCTTTACCCAAGTGTGTTCACTTACAATGTTATAACAACAAATTCTACTTAGTAAATTTTGTCAGTCTGTGTTAGAATCCGATAAACCTCAAGGCGTACATCATGACTTTACGGCCTCTGAAATGTGGTGAGAGACTTTAAATGTTACTATAACAAATTCCACTTGTTCGATAATTCTGCCATTCTTAGAATCTGAACAGCCATCAGGACGTTCTTCATGAATCGGAGATCTCTTTCGTGTTTCTGTGTCAGCATGTTACACGTGTAGCATGCTCATGCGTCAAAACCCGTCGCATTTGTATTGCTGTTTATTTCGGACGTTGATAAACTTGTTATCTTGAACGCACGTGTGTTCACGTAAATGTTTCCGCAACAAATGACAGCTGTTCGAGAAAGTCTGCCTGTCTGTCCTGGCATCTACATAGCCATTAAGACTTTCGTCGTGAATCCGCTTCTTAAATGGTGTATTTGTAATGTGTGCAGTTGCACGCACCAAGCACATACGTGCAGTAGAACCATGATTGTGTGCTGCGATTTTATTGTCCCTTACCTTGAGAAGTAAGTGCCGGTAGCATGCTGTGTCTTTCGGTTGAGCGACATTATCTTAAAGCTATGTTGGAAACTCAAACGCACGCTTTCCGCCAGAAAAAAAAATTCGCAAAACACACACACACACACACACACACACACACACACACACACACACACACACACACACACACACTTCCAATACACGCGCCTTATAGCGCAAATTTAAAATGAAAAGGTTTGGAAAAAGATAAAAAAAAAACAAACAAAACATAACAAAAACGAGCACTTAGAGCACACAGACACGCACGCGCGCGCGCATGCACACACACACACACACACACACACACACACACACACACACACACACACACACACACACACACACACACACACACACACACACACGCACACACACATGAAACATTTTCACAAAAAGAAACAAATCTTAATTCAGAAACCGACTTTGCAAAAAGAGCTAGAACAATACAGTCATTGAAGTCCATTAACACATTTGCCTCAGATATTATCTGTAATACAGAGCTGAACGGGAAAAATGTTGCAATTAAACCTTCATTTTCTCCACTTCCAGAATGGGAACAAAATCAACCAATATTTGACATTAATCACACAGATTTATCCAAAAAAACCATCTCCTAATCTATTAAAATGTTTAGTTGATTCCCACTTGGAAAGTAAGTATACAGACTACCTAAAGATATATACCGATGGATCAGTTCTTGATGATGGAAATACTGGTGCAGCTTTTGTAATACCCTCATTAAAAACAGAAAAACGATACTACATTGGTAAACATTATTCCATTTTTACTGCTGAACTTGTAGCCATACTTATGGCATTAAATTACATTGTAGATCTTTCGACGGATATACATGCAATATCTTATTTTGTGTGGATTCAAAGTCTGTTTTACAAGCCATTAAATCCCGAGGCATAAAAAAAACGACTAGAAATGACTATTGAAATAAAACATATTATTCATGAGTTGTCTCTAAAGGGTACAGTATTACCTTTTGCTGGATTCCTTCTCACTCCGGAATCACTCCAAACGAGTGGGCAGATCATGCGGCTAAAAGGGGCAGCAAAAAATATAGAAGGATCACAGCTTCTCGACATTCGACTAGATCTGCATGAATTTAACCAGCGCATAGAAAAAAGTGTCTCAAAATCAGGTTGCTGAACTGCACAAAAAAAAACAAATAGTCAGTATTACCAGCACTGTGTACAAGTAAAGAATGCAGCAAATCCGAAATCCTTTTTAAACATTTATCTGTAATGCATTCCAGACATGTTACTAGTTTGATGTATAGGTTTCGATTAAATGCTTTTAGAACAAAGTATTCTAAAAATATACATTGCATATGTGGCAAACAAATTACTGTAAACCACTTACTTCTTCACTGCCCAGTTAGGCACTTTGTTCCTAAGATAAAAGTAGCAGATCAGTTGTCAGCCAGTGCACCATTATCCACTGAAAACATTTTAAATAATCACTCATTACTTTGCGTGTTCTCTGAAATTTTTTATTCCGGTCCACTTGGTATCTATCTCTGATGTACTTCAAACTAAAATTGTTGTATTGTACAACATTGATATAAAAGAGTTACGATTATATGATATATATGATTATCCCCCCCCCCCCCTCCCTCCTACTCCCCTTCCTCTATTCCGTCCTCCTTTCCACCCTGATGCCCCCCATTCCCACCCGCAAACCTTCTCCTCCCCCCGCCCCCCTCCCCCTGCTCTCTCTCTCTCTCTCTCTCTCTCCTCCTCTCTCCCTCTCTCATCCTCTCTCTCTCTCTCTCGCACACAGAGGCACAGGCACCACACAACGCATACCACTCATACGCAAACGTTCTCCTATCTCTCTCCCATCCTCGTCACTTCCTCCTCTCTCCATCTCCTCTCTCAGATCTCCTCTCTCCCTCTCTCCTCGCTCACTATCACTCACTCTCTTCCCCTCTCTCTCTCTCTCTCTCTCTCCTCTTCTCTCTCTCTTCTCTCCCCTCCCACATCCAGATCGGCACAGGCACACCCACAACCGCCACTCGCACACTCCGTGCCACCCTCTCTCTCCTCTCTCTCCTCCTCTCCTCTCACGCGTCCTCT
>JADBJO010001233.1:387500-392500 GCA_016801955.1 Conus betulinus | reverse complement strand
AGGAGGACCCCCAAAAAATTATAATGGCGAAAAACATGACATAGCTCCGTGTCTTCACTCCCAGTGTTCATTCCGTGTTGAGCATCCTCCTCGTCATCTGAAACAATCACAGAACCACACATTATCTTGCCACATGATTGCATGTAAGTGTAATTAGTTTCCATAGCAGCACGTCGGTCCTAATAGAAAGAGAGTGTGAGGCAGTTACTAAACTGTCACTGATGGCTTCCAATTTTTCCAAGCAGATCGAACCCACGCTCTTTGCATTAGAACCAAAGTTGTTGCTAAAGACACGCTATGTACACACCATTATCTGGTTAATGAGAAGTTAGATGAAGAGGCACACAAACACAAAACTCGTGTGGAGAGAGAGAGAGAGAGAGAGAGAGAGAGAGAGAGAGGGGGGGGGGGGACAGACAGACAGACAGACAGACAGACAGACAGACAAATAGACAGACAATGGCGCACGAACGCACTCTCTCTCTTGCTCACATACATGCAAATACGTGTGCACGGGCGTACACACACACACACACACACACACACACACACACACACACACACACACACACACACACACACACACACACACACATACAAACACACACAAACATACACGCACACACACGCGCGCACTTGCAAGCACGTACGAATACATAGACGCGAACGTGTATGTGCTTGCATGTGTGTTTTCTGCCTGTCTACTTGTCTGCCTCCCTGCCTGTGTGTCTGCCAAAAAGAACGATAGAGATATAAACAGATTGTCTCATAAACCTCAGATTTATGCGACTTTCTTGACAGTTGCACGTCCACGTACCGTATTTTAGTCCTTCAGTGTGAAAAAAATATACATATATCTATATCCATAGATAGAGAGATAGAGAGAGAGAGAGATGTGTGTGTGTGTGTGTGTGTGTGTGTGTGTGTGTGTGTGTGTGTGTGTTTATTCATATATATGGAAATACATATATGTATATATTTTTCACACTATTTTTTAATTTCTTTATATATGTATATATATATATATATATATATATATATATATATATATATAAAATGTATATGTATGTATGTGTGTGTGTGTGTGTGTGTGTGTGTGTGTGTGTGTGTGTGTGTGTGTGTGTGTGTGCGTGCGTGCGTGCGCGCGCGCGCGCGCGCGCGCGCGAGCGCGCATGTATGTATGTGCGCGTGCGCTCGGTGCGTGCGTGCATCTCTCTCTCTCTCATTGCAAATTGTTACTATTTCAATATATTTGAATATTTCGTCATTACTGTCGGACGGTCCTAGATTACCTTTTACTTTGATTTGGTTCTGATGGATGTTTCATCTGTAATGCATTAGGTTAGATTATTTTGACTGCAGATAGAATGCTGTAGTGCAATTTCCTCTTTGACCCCTTTCTTTTCTTTCGTATGATGTATGTTTGTATGTGTGTGTTATATTTTTTGTGTACCCTTTGCATGAAAACTGTTAATTGCCCCCTTGGCATTAAGGCCAGTTAGGCTATTGTCAATAAAACGGTCAATTATCAACTCTCTCTCTCTCTCTCTCTCTCTCTCTCTCTCTCTCTCTCTCTCTCTCTCTCTCTCTCTCTCTCTCTGCGCCTGCACGCCGCACATGTGTCTCTGTCTTACTAACAGAAAAAGGCCATACACAAACTCAGAAATTCGCCTCATGCAAAGCGCCCCAACTTTCCACGACAAGGTTTACATTATGCAGCTACTACACCACAAATCTAACCTCCCATCAGACGCTGCCAACCTGTTCCCCCAACCACCCATCCCCCCATCCCTTCCCGTCAGCTTCCCTTCCGCTCTCATTCCTTTCCAGTCACAGATGTTAACAGAGTGCTGCCAGGAATAACTTTTGAATTAACTAGCCTCTAACGTCAGCTGTTTGTACTCTCCTTGTTATAGAAGTTGTTTTCATAGCTGCTGGTTTGTAAGAACGATGGGATCTGTGAGAAAAAAAAACAACAAAAAAAAAACCCCAAAAAAAACTCCTCAAGTGACTTTCACAGTGTAGTTATTATGGACGCCTATGCTCTGGCGTGTAAGAAAGGTTCGGGGGTATGCGCATTCGATAAGCCAGGGAAGGGGGGCGGGGTGGAGGGAGGCAAGCAGGGGTGGGGGGTGGGGGTGGGGGATGGGAAGGAAAGGTGGATACGGGACTGTGTGGGGGGTGTGGAACCATGATGCAATCATTTTTCAAATTGCGCTCTTCTCTCTCTCTCTCTCTCTCTCTCTCTCTCTCTCTCTCTCTCTCTCTCTCTCTCTCTCTCTCTCTGTGTGTGTGTGTGTGTGTGTGTGTGTGTGTGTGTGTGTGTGTGAGAGAGAGAGAGAGAGAGAGAGAGAGAGAGAGAGAGAGAGAGAGAGAGAGACGCTTTATCATGACAATTGCCTAATGCTGACATCTATCATAACTAAACATGGGTCCCATACAGGTTCTGTTGAACTGTTTCGAGTTTCCGTCGTTGGGCAGTTATATCAGTGCAGATGGTTGTGTAGTGGTAGACCATTTAGTTGATCATCTTGGCGCTGATTTCTATGCCATATCATAATGACGTTTCCTCCGGTCTTTTTAACAAGCTGGCGAGTTGTTATTCACTGCCCGCCAGGCCAACAATGTCACCCACATAGTGAAGGTTCACACTGCTCCTCCTCCACTGTTGACTGTGCTGACATGAGCTTCAAGTACACGAGTGTTGATGCCTTCGAAAAAAAAAAAAAAAAAAAAAAAAAAAAAAAAAAAAACGGAAAAGTTAAAGTGTGAGGGAGGTAGAAGGCAGCCTTGACTAACTCCTAAGTTAGGTATCACTCTCCAATACTACCCCGTATTAGCACAAATGGTCGCTTTGAAGTGGGCATCTAGCTGTTGTATGGCGTTGATTTGCCCAACTTCAGATTTCTTAAATGTGTTCTATAACGCTTCCTCCCAGACATTGTCGAAGGCCGTGTTGAAGTCTTTGCTGGCGTGGGTGATAAACTGTTCATATGAGAGTTCTGGCAGTGTTGGAGGTTTCCTTTCTTGTAAAGGGAGACGACGAGTGGTTAAGTCCTTGGCGAGGCCCACTCTCAGTATGTCAGATTTTGTTGCAGATGCAGAGACGACGTTAATCACTGCATCTCTGCCACGTTTTTTGTTAAGAGTTCTGCAGAGATGTTGCTGATGTTTGCAATCCTCCCCACATTTCAGAGCTTCAGGGCAGCTACGAGTCTTCACGGGGTATTGAAAAGTCATCTTCACTCGAAGAATCCCGCACCGTTAGAACATTTGGATCTCCTTTCCTTTCTTTGTTGAAAAGTTCAGAACATAATTCAGTCGTCCTTTTAATGATTCTTCCTCCTGTGTGAGACAGCTGCCGTTTTGAGCTGAATGGTATTTTTTTTCTGGTCGAGTCTTTTACGATCTGGAAAACCTTTTGCGTGCCGTTGTTGTCTTGACCTTTTTGAATGCCTCACGTCGTTGGTTCGAACCAGCTTTCCGTTATCCTTAATTTCATGATCGATCCTCGCAGTGCTGTACTTTCCCTTCTTGGTCTTCTTGGGCGGGTTTAAGCTCCTTCCAGTGACACACATTCAAAGATATTGCTTTCGATCCATGGCTTCAAACCCCATTCAGTTTCTCGTAGGACAGCTGTTGCCGTTTCAATCATCACTTGCTTTAAATAACTTACGAAGTCTTTGAGGTCTTCTTCTGGCAGTAGCTGTAGGGACACTTTTTCCTCCTACATCCACTTGGGATAGTTCAGCAATGTGAGCATCTTTCTGTTCATGCGTTTCTTTCAGCATCTTTAAAGGTCACTATGACAAGGCTGTGGTCGCTGTCAACGTCAGATCCTGGACATGCCGTCGTGTTAGTCTGTCTGTGCCAGACCTGTTCCGGTTCTTCACAGAAACACCGTTCATCTGGCTGTGATCGATTGACATGAGTCAAGTCCATGTCGTATTGCTTTGTGCTTCCCGAAAGTGTTGGGGAAAACCAAGTCATTATCGCTGGCAAAATCTACATCGCACAGTCCACTCTCATTAGTGGTCTTATTACAGTTCTGGCCTAAGAAATCCTTCCAGTCTTTTGAGGCCCAATTACTCATCTCGTCGTTCCAATCACCCTGAAGGATGAGATGACTTTCGTGTAAAAATATTCCATTCTGGTCATTATCATGATCTGATGTGATTTGCGCTACCGTCATGTTGAATGGTTTCGCTCGCAGGTGACGGGTGGACATAATCCTGTTGGAAATGGATAAACATCACCGCGCAGCGCTCCTGGTGTAGCAGATAAGACGTCGGAACAGACAGGCCAAGTTTCAAACCGCGGTGTCAAGTAGATCGACGTGGATTTTTCAGACGAAGAATTTTGCAAAGGGTGTTACCAAACGCCAGAAACTTACTTGTCACACACTCGAGCCAAAGAGGAGTGCGACAGACACTAGGTGAAAACAAAAAGGTCCACAAACAGGATGCATCGACGGACCGGAAAGAGCTCACTGAAGTGGAAAAAGCTACACTTGGAGACACTGTAACTGTAACCTGCGGGACGCCTACGGAGTAAAACAGCTAGTTTTGAAAAAAAAAAGTCCTCAGAGATCCAGACATCGCCGACAGATAGATGAGAGAAAGGAAGCTTGAGAAACAGATGAATGTTGCATCAGACTTTGAGAAGCAATGGCTGGTGAGCTCTTTGAGGACATGAAAGCAACACAAGAGGCCTTAGCAAAGCAGGATAGGCCAGAAGGTGAAGAGGTAAACAGAAAAGCCACGAGTGCTTCAGAGACCCCTTTCAGTGTCCAACGACAAGGCATCGATTCGGGATGAAGTGGAGAATGCGGTTACGGAAACATGAACCAAATAATCACCCGGATCATATGGAATACCCTATCTATTGTGTTACAAAGGCATCAACTGCCTTGACCGGTTCCACTAACATATTAGATCAGCACAGTTAAACTTGAAGATCATTAACAAATGAATTCGCGTACATTCAGAAAGACAAGAACT
>JADBJO010001233.1:365000-370000 GCA_016801955.1 Conus betulinus | reverse complement strand
CAAATATCTTTCAAAGGTGACGGCAATAAAGACTTGTTCTTGTTCTCTCTCTCTCTCTCTCTCTCTCTCTCTCTCTCTCTCTCTCTCTCTCTCTCTCTCGCTCGCTTGCTCGCTCGCTCTCGCTCCCCCCCTCTCTCTCACACACACACACGCACATACAGAGAGAGAGAGAGAGAAGAGAGAGAGAGAGAGAGAGAGAGAGAGAGAGATCCGGATGAATTCTGGATGCATTCTCCCTCCCTTTCCAGCTCACACAGCCTCTCATAAATGTTCAACACGGTGACGTCTACTCCATTATTCAGACAACCCTGGTCCTCCTCTTTCTCCTTCGGTCTGGCATTGAACGGAGCGGCATTCAGCCAGCCAGCACCATGTGTTTCTCCCTTCCCCAACCACCTAGCACCCTTGTCCTCCTTGTTGTGCAGGGCGGGATCATTTTGTCAAGGGAGGGGGGGGGGGGGGCGGGGGGGGGGGGGGGAGGAGGCAGGAAGGGCAATGGGGCAAAGGAAAGGGAGGGGAGGGGTGTAATATCGTCTTAAAAGTGACTAAGGTTAAAATGTCGTACGGAGGAGGAAGAGGTGTTGGTGTGTACAGAGAGGGACGGTAGTGTGTTGTTGTGGGGTTAGAAAGTTTGAAGATGGGTGGAAGGAAGGGATGGATGGTGGATGAAAATGCAACATATAGCCTGTCTTGTTTGAGTGAAAAAGTACATTTGCTCAAATTTGACATCTTGTTTTTTTCTAAACCAGAAAATTCACAACTTACCGCGCGCGTCAAGACCTTTTATTTTTCTCTCCATCACGACCTTTTATTTTTCTCTGCATTTTTTCAAGAAGACGACCTGGGGCAGAGAGAGAGGATGAAACTGGATGTAGACTGGGGGTGAGGGTGGAAGCTACTTTCGGTTGTTCCACAAATTTGGCAAACTGAATAGAGTGCATGGAAAGGGCACCTAGCACCTATTATTGACTTTCAGCCTGTCGCGTCGCACCCTACCGATTCCTTAACCCCACGTGTTTCCACCCTGTACCAACGCAGGTCACACCTCCACTTTTGGTGCGCGCCTGGGAGTGCTCACCTTGTGTTAGAAGTCCCGATCGAACTTTTATTTGTTTTGTATTGTCAAGCTTACTTCGACTTTGACGCAGACAAAAAATCCGCGCGAATGAGTTTCAAAATGGCTTGCTAATGTTTTTCCGTCAGATACGTGCAGGTAAACGTGTTGTACAAAAGAGTGACAGTGTTTTAAAGTCTGGCAACCCCAAACGACATTAAGTGCACGCATCTTTCTTAGACCCTGACGTAATCCTTTATTTGTTCTTGCATTCATCTTGCGCGCTGATCACAAGGATTGCGATGCCAAGCTAGGCGGCTTTCGACAGACACAGCGTATGTAAAAAACAAAATGTATGTAGGCCACAGGGTGAGGTGGGGAAGAAAGGGGTAAGGCAGGCGGGGAATGGGGGTGGGGGGGGGGATGAGGAAGTGGTCGAGCTATCTGACATCCTGAGGGCAGTCCCAGTCTCTGGCCGAGTCATCAGGTGCTATTACTGGGCCTTTGCCGCCCCACAGGACCTCCGCATACTAGGCAATGGGGAGGGAGGGGGGGGGGGGGGGGGGGGGGGGGGGGGGGGGGGGGGGGGGGGGGGGGGGGGGTGGACATCGATCGATCGACCTCAACGCCTGCGGTGAGTTTGCACGGCTGATTAGGTGGAACGATGTTGGTTCACACGTCGCCTGTTCCGAAGAGACGGGCAAGAGAGGAGGACACGGGCGGGATTTGGTGTTATCCGATATGATGCACTAATGATAGCTGGCACTCTCCGCCGCCTTCCACCTCTCGGGCTGTCCAGGAATAGGTCGCGTGGAGATTATGAGCGTGGGGTACACACAGATAATGCGCATGTGAATGAATCATATCACCAACATACACAGACACGCGCGTGCGCGCACACGCTCGCGCGCACGCTCGCGCACGCACACACAAGCACACCACGCACGCGCGCGCACTCACACACACACACACACACACACACACACACACACACACACACACACACACACACACACACACACGTAAAATGGACACGCTATGCATTCTGGCTCGTTTGTTTATGGTTAATTCGTAGCTGAGGCAGGCTGTGCGCGAACATGTGAATACGAAAATGTTCTTGCGGATAGCGCTTTCTTGAAGAACTAGCCAGTGGCCCTTTTCCCATTATCTGCGTGTTTGGGCCGCTACTTTGTGTCTCTTTGGACACTTCCTCCTCTGATCCGATGCGTCTTCGACCTTCGATGACCACTTCGCTGTGCTTTCCTTTCCATTTGTGTCTATTAAAAGCTCTCTTTTCTTTAGTTCTCTCCTTTAATCTGACTCGATCTATCGACCCCCCCCCCCCCCCCCCCCCCCCCCCCCCCCCCCCCCCCCCCCCCCCCCCCCCCCCCCCCCCATTAAAAAAAAGAAAGAAAAGAACTTGAGGTGTCCCGTTTTATAATGCATTTATTGGCATGACCCCTTTGTTCAAACCAGCACCTTTTGTCAGTGGTTCAAAACTCTCTCTCTCTCTCCTCTCTCTCTCTCTCTCTCTCTCTCTCAATCTCTCTCTCTCTCTCTCTCTCTCTCTCTCTGGGGTGAATTTGTGTTCACGCGGCGTCGACATCTTCCCTTCAGAGCTCCGACAATTTTTTGCTTATTTTGTTTGTTATCTCTGGATTTCTTCGTTTGATTGTTTTAAAATTAAGTGTGGTAAATTTCTCAAGTACTATGCCTGCGGACCCAGTAAGTTTTAGGGCCGTTTGTGGCTGTTTTTTTGTGTGGAAATTTTGGTCATTTATGTCCAAACGTGCCAAATCAGCAACGACAGTTCAGGCGAAAAACTAGGTCAGCTCGTGCCAAGTGTGTGTGTTTGCTAGCTGTGATCGTGGCCAGTTTGTTGATTTGTGCCGGGGATATCCATTGTAATCCTGGTCCTAGCGACGTGCAGCAAGTTTCAATGGAAGATTCAGATAACTTTTCCGGTGTCGACAAGGATTTGAAAACTTTGTTACGTTCTATGTTTGATCAGCAACAACAACAAATGCAGACAAGTTTTAATATTGTTACAGATCAGCTAAATAACGTACAGGAAAGTCTGTGTGTGTTAAGCCAGGACATGCGTGACTTACGTGTCAGAACAACACGGCTGGAAGAAGACATGCATGATCTACAGGGTGTGTGTCAGAAGCGACCAGTGCGGTGTCAGATGTTGAGGAGAGAGACTGGCAAAGCTGGAAAAGAACATGGAAGAAGAAGTAGACAGGCTGGAATCCTTTTCGAGAAGGGACAATTTGAAATTCTTTGAATTGCAGAATCAGCCGGAGAGACTAACACTTCGTGTGCTCAGAAAGTGGTGGACACATTACAGGACATAATTCCAGAGAAAGACTGGTCGCTCTCTGACATCATCCGCGCTCACCGCCTTGGTCCTCAGCGTCCTAGTAATGGTGACACCACACCTAGACCCCGCCCTCTGAACGGCCGGTTCCTGCGATGGGGGGGACAAGATGGATGTACTGACCAAGGGCAAAGAAAGACTAAAGCAGAAAGGGGTGAAGGTGGCCAGTGATCTAACCACCAGACAGCAGCCAATCATCAAGGAGCATCGTCATCAGGGAATGCACGCGTAATTCAGAGGCGACAGGCTGATCGTGACGGGGCCCATTCAGCGTGCCGCCAACACATCCAGTATCGGCCCACTTCATCCATGTGATTTGGAGGATGGCAACAATACAGCAAATAACACACCAGGGCAGACAAAGTGTGACACTGAGCAGTATAAACAGCATGTGCCTATGAGTTATGCTGATGCTGCCAAGTCAACATCCACTGGAATGAGTGATGCACGTGATTTTCGCAAGTCGCCACACACCCCTCCAGCTGACAAGCCACACCAAGAAACAGGTGGCAGTGACGTTAGTCGGCGACACCACGGGGTTTTCCCTCGAAGCCAGCGCATTCATGTCTCTATCGCGTCACACGCAAGCACTCCTTCAACACCTCCACCCTCGTCCACCACCCCCTCTCTTAGCGGTAAACATGTGATTAATGACAACACAGAGGTGCGAAGCTATAACATGCGTGTGTACGTGGTCAGTCTGCTGCCTCTGTAAACCAAAGCAAAATTCAATCACAACTGACGGATAGGGCTAAGTCCAGTCAAGTTTTAAATCACTCAGCCCGTAGGCCTAGTCACACTAAAAACAGAGTTGATTCTTCCCAGTCTCCCTTGCGTCATACCTAGGAATTCGGCCCGGCCCATTGCACTGTGTTTAATAACGATACGGAGGCTGACAATTCGTTAGAAAACACCGACAGTCAGTTGACGAAATGTATCACGTTTTTATCATACAATATTGAAGGTCTAGCACGTATTTATGAGCCTGATATGCAATCTTATATTTGTACATTTGATTTTGTTCTTCTTGTGGAAACATTCAGTCGAACTTTCCCAGCACTCATTTTTCCCCAACACAAAGCCTACGTTTCTCCTGGTGTAAGTCTGTCTGATGCTTCCACTGCCCGTTTGTCCGGAGGTGTTGTATTTCTCGTAAGAAAAGTACTTGGCGCTTATGTTGAACGTATCGATATTGAGTATGATAATTTAATTGTTTTGAAAATATCTATAACTCTGCTTTGTACTGAATGTGATATTGTTATAGTGGGCGTCTATCTCCCTCCTCTTGGTTCTGCGTAATATAAAGTTACTGAATTGTCAATGGAGTGGCTCTGATTGAGCAATGTGTTACTGGATCTTATTGAAATGTTAGGTGAGGTTCACTTCATTTTATGCGGTGACTTTAATGCTAGAATTGGCGTCGAAGATCCTCATGATGATATTGTGCCGGATGAGTTTTTTGATGACTCATTTTGAGTCGAATTGCTCCAATGTTCGTCGGTCAATGGATCATACGGTAAATAATTTTGGTAAATATCTTATTAATGTATGTGAGCAGTTTAGTTT
>JADBJO010001233.1:347500-355000 GCA_016801955.1 Conus betulinus | reverse complement strand
ATATATTGTGTTGTTTCATTTTTTTTTTTTCTGTAATGAAAGGGAAAAAGGAATCCGGTTTCAAAAAGTACGGAGAAATATATACAGCATGAGGAAAGGGGGGGGGGGGGGGGGGGGTTACACAAAACAAATCATGACCTTTAAAGCATAACACAAACTATTTGTACACGAGTGATCAAAAGGCATCATATGAATCGGTAAGTACAGGAAACCAACGACGCACACAAAGCTGCTACCGAATAAAATACAATTCGAAAAGAAAAGGTCAACACATACATTACTCAAGCCACACACACACACACACACACACACACACACACACACACACACACACACAGACAGACAGAGAGAGAGAGAGAGAGAGAGAGAGAGAGAGAGAGAGAGAGAGAGAGAGAGAGAGGGGGGGAGGAGGGAATAAAAGAACGTTGCCAAATATATTGTGTTGTTTCATTTTTTTTCTGTAATGAAAGGGAAAAAAGGAATCCGGTTTCAAAGTACGGAAAAATATATACAGCATGAGGAAAGGGGGGGGGGGGGGGGGGGGGGGGGGGGGGGCGGGGGGGATGGGGGGGGGGGGGGGGGGGGGGGGGGGGGGGGGTTACACAAAACATAATCATGACCTTAAAGCATAACATAAACTATTTGTACAAGAGTGATCAAAGGCATCAAATGAATCGGTAAGTACAGCAAAACCAACGACGCACACAAAGCTGCTACCGAATAAAATACAATTCGAAAAGAAAAGGTCAACACATACATTACTCAAGCCACACACACACACACACACACACACACACACACAGAGAGAGAGAGAGAGAGAGAGAGAGAGAGAGAGAGAGAGAGAGAGAGAGAGAGAGAGAGAGAGAGATGACGTCAATCCCAGGGTTCGATCTTGCCCCAGATGTATGGCGACTGGTGGCGGCGCAGTTAAACTAGAGAAAGAAGAACAAAAGCAGAAAGCTATTTCCGGAGCCGGGCGCCTTCGGGTTCTCCGAGAGTGGCGCAGCAGCTCTTCTAGCGACGAAACATCGTCTCTCTCTCTCTCTCTCTCTCTCTCTCTCTCTCTCTCTCTCTCTCTCTCTCTCTCTCTCTCTTTGACATCGCTTTTCGTCCTTTTTTTTTCTCTTCCTTTTTTATCTCCGCTTTGGAGCATAAAGTGACAACCTTTCTTCTGACGTTTGTGTCCACCGATACCACTTTATTTTCTTTCTTTCCTCGTCACCCAGAGAAACTGGTCCGCTTGTTATGAGTCGTTTGCAGAAGACATAAAGTTGCTGCGATCATCCCCAGTCAAGTCCAGCCATGATGGTTTTCAGTCCAGCCGACCACTGGGGCTTTACATGGGTAGTGAGCCGCTCGAAACCAACAACCCTCCACCCCTACCCCCCCCCCCCCCCACACACACACACACACGCACGCACGCAGGCACACATGCACACGCCCACACACCCCCACGCACGCACGCACACACACTTATTAGAAAAGCATTCACGGGGAACACGGTGCTTAGATACGCAAGATATATATATATATATCTATATATATATATATATATATATATATATATGTGTGTGTGTGTGTGTGTGTGTGTGTGTGTGTGTGTGTGTGTGTGTGTGTGCGTGCGTGCGCGTGCGTGCGCGCGCGCGCGCGCGCGCGTGTGTGTGTGTGTGTGTGTGTGTGTGTTAGAGAGAGAGAAGTAGGCGGCAAGCAACCACAATAATGATATTCTATTGTATCAGGGTACCCAACTGCAAAAACAAATAAATAAATAAATGGATAAATAAACAAATGAAAATAATCAAATAACTGATAAGTAAAATGAATGAATGAAAATAGAGATAAATAAGTAAACAAATACTTAAACAAATATGTAAAAACATAAATCAACATTGTTGTCACAGGTTTCCCATCAGCTACTCATGACAGGATGCTTTCAAAGAACATAAGCTACTTCCATCAGGTAGTCAGGAATCTTATTCCAGTGTGTGTACCACCCGAAATTCGTAAGACATAAAAAGATCTATTGTGGGATCGGGAATTCATGTTGTTAGCTTACTACGAAAAGCATTCACTGGGAATACGGTGCTTAGATACCTATGGTACTTTATGATTTTATACACAAAAGACACTTTTATTGGAAGGAATCGTTAACAGAGAATGGTCCGGGAAGTACAAGTTTAAGTGATTATCAACACAGGCGCTCCTTTGGTTCGAACCTTCTTTGATTGGCGTAGTCCCACACAGCTGAGGCACAGTCAATTTCAGATTGTATATATACATGGGAAAAATAATTTTCCTGTGTGCTTTAAAAAAGACATATTCAATTATCTCCAGCTAAGAGACTGTTTAATCTTCCAAGGTAAGGCAGAAATATGAGTAGACCAAGACAGATTTATCGATGATGAGATCATGTATTTTATGAGAATCAATGTCTTCAAAAGCTTGGATAGCGAAAATATAACCGCAGCGACATAGGTTTCTTGTTTTGACGATTCTGTTTTCGGAATGAAAATGAGGCAGGGAACAGCAAACAATAAACAGTAAATAAGTGGGGTAGTCTTTGCTCCCATAAGGAAACCTAACACAGAGTAACTTTTATTCAAGACTGGCACAGCCTTTTAAACTTGAATAAAGTCAGACAAATACAAAGACGAACAGGCAAAATTTTGAACTTATGGAGGGGGGGGGGGGGGGGGGGGGGGGCAGCAGGGAGGTTGAAGATGTAAAAAACTGGGAAAATGAAATTAAGAAAATATGAAAACTCTTCACTGGCTGCATAAGGGAACCATCGCAATCCCTTTTAAAGGCAGATATATTTGTATTGCCTGCTCCGAGGCCTTTCGTCCGCTGGGTCGGAAACTCATCAGGGAGACACGGCTGCTGTATCTGCGCTCCTGGCGTCAAATAGAGACACACCACAGTCCACAATACCGTGGTGTTTCTCACCACCAAGGGTGCAAAAAAAGAATCCAATAGCACCCCCAAAGCAGCCAGCGAAGAGTAGTAAAGGAAACCAAACGAAAGGTGGGGGAGGAAAAAAGTTGCTGAAAAACTACAGATATATTATGCAGATAGTATAAAATGTAGGAACAGTAAATAAGTGGGGTAGTCTTTGCTCCCATAAGGAAACCTAACACAGAGTAACTTTTATTCAAGACTGGCACAGCCTTTTAAACTTGAATAAAGTCAGACAAATACAAAGACGAACAATCTAATAGTGGGGGAAAAACAAGCGCAGGCCAACAACTAAATTGTCTTCATAGTAATGACTTGGCAAAACTTTGAACTTATGGAGGGGGGGGGGGGGGGGGGGGGGGGGGGGGGGGGGGGGGGGCAGGAGGGAGGTGAAGATGTAAAAAATGGGAAAATGAAATTAAGAAAATATGAAAACTCTTCACTGGCTGCATAAGGGAACCATCGCAATCCCTTTTAAAAGGCATATATTTGTATTGCCTGCTCCGAGGCCTTTCGTCCGCTGGGTCGGAAACTCATCAGGGAGACACGGCTGGCTGTATCTGCGCTCCTGGCGTCAAATAGAGACACACCACAGTCCACAATACCGTGGTGTTCTCACACCAAGGGTGCAAAAAAGAATCCAATAGCACCCCCAAAGCAGCCAGCGAAGAGTAGTAAAGGAAAACCAAACGAAAGGGTGGGGAGGAAAAAAGTTGCTGAAAAACTACAGATATTATGCAGATAGTATAAAATGTAGGGGGCAATCTTTGAGCCTACGCGCTTGAGGATCCACCCAAGGATGCAAGGGAGATCAGAAGACAAACACAAAGACAGACAGAAACAAACAAATACAAGTAACCTCGATTTAATCAAAACGAAATCGGAAATGAAATGAGGCAGGGAACAGCAAACAATAAACAGTAAATAAGTGGGGTAGTCTTTGCTCCCATAAGGAAACCTAACACAGAGTAACTTTTATTCAAGACTGGCACAGCCTTTTAAACTTGAATAAAGTCAGACAAATACAAAGACGAACAATCTAATAGTGGGGGAAAAAACAAGCGCAGGCCAACAACTAAATTTGTCTTCATAGTAATGACTTGGCAAAACTTTGAACTTATGGAGGGGGGGGGGGGGGGGGGGGGGGGGGGGGGAGGGGAGCAGGAGGTTGAAGATGTAAAAACTGGGAAAATGAAATTAAGAAAATATGAAAACTCTTCACTGGCTGCATAAGGGAACCATCGCAATCCCTTTTAAAGGCAGATATATTTGTATTGCCTGCTCCGAGGCCTTTCGTCCGCTGGGTCGGAAACTCATCAGGGAGACACGGCTGGCTGTATCTGCGCTCCTGGCGTCAAATAGAGACACACCACAGTCCACAATACCGTGGTGTTCTCACCACCAAGGGTGCAAAAAAGAATCCAATAGCACCCCCCAAAGCAGCAGCCAGCGAAGAGTAGTAAAGGAAACCAAACGAAAGGGTGGGGAGGAAAAAAAAGTTGCTGAAAAAAAAAACTACAGATATTATGCAGATAGTATAAAAAAGGGGGCAATCTTTGAGCCTACGCTTGAGGATCCCCCCAAGGATGCAAGGGAGATCAGAAGACAAACACACAGACAGACAGACAGAAACAAACAAATACAAGTAACCTCGATTTAATCAAAACGAAATCGGAAATGAAATGAGGCAGGGGGAAGCAAACAATAAAACAGTAAATAAGTGGGGTAGTCTTTGCTCCATAAGGAAACCTAACACACAGAGTAACTTTTATTCAAGACTGGCACAGCCTTTTAAACTTGAATAAAGTCAGACAAATACAAAGACGAACAATCTAATAGTGGGGGAAAAAACAAGCGCAGGCCAACAACTAAATTGTCTTCATAGTAATGACTTGGCAAAACTTTGAACTTATGGAGGGGGGGGGGGGGGGGGGGGGGGGGGGGGGCAGGAGGAGGAGGTGAAGATGTAAAAAAAAAACTGGGAAAATGAAATTAAGAAAATATGAAAACTCTTCACTGGCTGCATAAGGGAACCATCGCAATCCCTTTTAAAGGCAGATATATTTGTATTGCCTGCTCCGAGGCTTTCGTCCGCTGGGTCGGAAACTCATCAGGGAGACACGGCTGGCTGTATCTGCGCTCCTGGCGTCAAATAGAGACACACACACAGTCCACAATACCGTGGTGTTCTCACCACCAAGGGTGCAAAAAAAAGAATCCAATAGCACCCCCCAAAAGCCAGCCAGCGAAGAGTAGTAAAGGAAACCAAACGAAAGGGTGGGGAGGAAAAAAAAGTGCTGAAAAACTACAGATATTATGCAGATAGTATAAAATGTAGGGGGCAATCTTTGAGCCTACGCTTGAGGATCCACCCAAGGATGCAAGGGAGATCAGAAGACAAACACAAAGACAGACAGAAAAACAAACAAATACAAGTAACCTCGATTAATCAAAACGAATCGGAAATGAAATGAGGCAGGGAACAGCAAACAATAAACAGTAAATAAGTGGGGTAGTCTTGCTCCCATAAGGAAACCTAACACAGAGTAACTTTTATTCAAGACTGGCACAGCCTTTTAAACTTGAATAAAGTCAGACAAATACAAAGACGAACAATCTAATAGTGGGGGCAAAATAAGCGCAGGCCAACAGCAACTTTTTCTTCCCCACCCTTTCGTTTGGTTTCCTTTACTACTCTTCGCTGGCTGCTTTGGGGGGGCTATTGGATTCTTTTTGCACCCTTGGTGGTGAGAAAATACCACGGTATTGTGGACTGTGGTGTCTCTATTTGACGCCAGGAGCGCAGATACAGCCAGCCGTGTCTCCCTGATGAGTTTCCGACCCAGCGGACGAAAGGCCTCGGAGCAGGCAATACAAATATATCTGCCTTTAAAAGGGATTGCGATGGTTCCCTTATGCAGCCAGTGAAGAGTTTCATATTTTCTTAATTTCATTTTCCCAGTTTTTACATCTTCAACCCCCTGCCCCCCCCCCCCCCCCCCCCCCCCCCCCCCCCCCCCTCCATAAGTTCAAAGTTTTGCCAAGTCATTACTATGAAGACAATTTAGTTGTTGGCCTGCGCTTGTTTTTTCCCCACTATTAGATTGTTCGTCTTTGTATTTGTCTGACTTTATTCAAGTTTAAAAGGCTGTGCCAGTCTTGAATAAAAGTTACTCTGTGTTAGGTTTCCTTATGGGAGCAAAGACTACCCCACTTATTTACTGTTTATTGTTTGCTGTTCCCTGCCCTCATTTCATTTCCGATTTCGTTTTGATTAAATCGAGGTTACTTGTATTTGTTTGTTTCTGTCTGTCTTTGTGTTTGTCTTCTGATCTCCCTTGCATCCTTGGGTGGATCCTCAAGCGTAGGCTCAAAGATTGCCCCCTACATTTTATACTATCTGCATAATATCTGTAGTTTTTCAGCAACTTTTTTCCTCCCCACCCTTTCGTTTGGTTTCCTTTACTACTCTTCGCTGGCTGCTTTGGGGGTGCTATTGGATTCTTTTTTGCACCCTTGGTGGTGAGAACACCACGGTATTGTGGACTGTGGTGTGTCTCTATTTGACGCCAGGAGCGCAGATACAGCCAGCCGTGTCTCCCTGATGAGTTTCCGACCCAGCGGACGAAAAGCCTCGGAGCAGGCAATACAAATATATCTGCCTTTAAAAGGGATTGCGATGGTTCCCTTATGCAGCCAGTGAAGAGTTTTCATATTTTCTTAATTTCATTTTCCCAGTTTTTACTGTTGATCTGTGTTTTGTTGAAATCAACATGGATATGTATTTTAAAGGAGGAAGAGCCGTATGATTGAGCTCTGACCATTACACAATTCTATCAGTATCTGTTTTCAAAGTCACTGCATACTGCATCTGTATTGTTACCGTTGATGGGAGAAGTAGCATTATCAGCAAAAAAAGTTCACGGAATGGAGAACTATGAACGGTAATCATGAACATACACTGAAAACCAAAGTGGACCTTAGACCGGTACTTGAGGCATTTTGTCTTTCACTGGTAGCAGAGAGCACGTCTCAGAAACTTTTACCACTTTATTTTCCAGCGAGGACAATACAAATCATAGCGATTTTCTGGACAAACCTTACACGGTATTTTCAAGAAAGGAGATCACTGTCCAAAATGTCAAAGATTTCAAAGCAGCAACAATAACATCATCAACAACAACAACAACAATAGCAGCAACCACAACAACAGCAGCAGCAGCAAAAAAAAAAAAAAAAAAAAAACAACAACAACGACAGCCACCTGTAAAATGATTACAATTGTTGTTCGAATGCCGCTGTTAAAACGGATTTTTTTTTTTAGCGCAGAATGAAGTGTGGAAGGAACAAATCATGTCCAAGAAAATGTGTCCAGACATTTTGCTCCAGATGCCTTACGATATTGAACAATACTCCGAAGGATCGTCTGGGTCATAAGATTTAAAAGCTGGCAGTACTTTGGACTTTAGCAAGCTTATAGGTGGAAAAAAAAAAAAGTATCAATATAGAGGTTGTATAAAAAATATAAGCACGATGCTCGGATAT
>JADBJO010001233.1:317500-325000 GCA_016801955.1 Conus betulinus | reverse complement strand
TGAACCCTCAATCGATAAGAAAATATAACGGAGACTAAGTTACACATTATGGACTATGAAAGTTGCTCACAGGGTCCAATAGTTGCGTGCCCATAATTCTAACCTGATGCAAAATACGGCGCCACTTTGCCAAGCACAGATGCCGAAACTAGTAACACAGTCCTAAAATTGCCTTCCTTGTCTGCTGTCTAGAATTAACCTAACAGCCACCTCCCTCATTAAAAATTACCATGCATTCATCTTTTTGTTTTCTCTCACGGTCTGTTTTGTTTATTTGTTTTACCTGAATAGTGATTAGTTGACATAACACGGCGGACAGTCTGAGCGCCGGAGAGATCAGCTTTCCGTTTGTTTTATTTCTATAATGACTTCTCGCCTGGAGAAAGATACCTCAGTAAGGATGAAGAGCCAGTGGAAACTAAAAAAGAGCTGCTATGTTTGCATCACATCGCAGAAATGTGTGTACTCCCACCCCTCATCTCTCTATTCCCCGTTGTACATAAGCTCAAATTTAGCCACTGTCATGCATAAAGGCGAGTACGAGAACCAGAGATGGTCGTTTCGTTGGAACGCTGCCCACTATAGCATGGACACGTTTTAGCGGTAACACTTCAAACAAACAAACGAACAAATGAAAAAAAAAATGACTGTAGCTTGCAGAAATTCCCTGGATCCTAGAAGATGGAATATCCCGCGAAGAATCTGCTGCCAATCTGAAGACGTTACTGTATATGGAACACTGCATACGATGAAGATAAGTTAATAATTTTTGAGAACAAATCTTTCCTTAAGACTTCTGGTCCAGAGACGGTGTAAGCATCTTGCTTGTACTGCGATGGAAAATAAACAGAAAAACCTGACTTCTGGTCCAGAAAGAGAGTATTCATCTTGCGCGTATTGCTGTGGAAAGTAAATGAAAAAAAAGCTGAGACAAAGACTGGGAGGTACACATTTTCTCACACACACACACACACACACACACACACACACACACACACACACACAAAACACACACACGCACGCACACACGCACACACACACGCACACACACACACACACACACACACACACACACACACACACACACACACACACTAAACTAAACTACACGGTATGTGCCACACAATGCGACTGAGCAAACAAAGCAAGAATTCTAGCAATTGTCAAAGACTTAAGTGTGGGTACTTGCCTCAACTCATAAAAGTGCAAACCCAACCCCCACTCCCTCCTCCTTTCCTCCCTCCATCAACCACCCCACTCCCCCAATTCTAACAAGCATGCCCCTGTAGCTGTTGAAAATCGAGACCAAACCATACGAACAGTGCGAAATGATGGGAAAGAAACATACGACGGATACCGTGTTTTCTTGCTGAAGGCATGGCACTGGGTCAAGTGCTGCTCACTGGGGGAGGAGATCGATCAGGCACCAACGAGCCACCTGTATGTATCTGGTTCTGGAGAATCTGTTGAACTATGTTCACTATCGTGAGCATTAAAAGGAGAAAGCGTCTGGAATGATCCACTTCATGTCGTACTGATTGTTTTCCAACACACTACTCATGTCGACGCTTTCATGATAATAAGTAGAAAGAAACTCTAGAGACAGCTTGACAGCAGAAGGTCTTCAAAGCAGAGAAGCAAGCACCACAGACGCGCGTTTCGGCACCAGACTCCCTACACTCTGAAGGTGCCGCACCCAGGTCATGATTCCCAGGTGCCTTACTTGGTTTGTCCCTGGCGCCCCCAGAATTCAAACCCGCGACATTTGGTTGGGTGGGCGTTTCAAGCCGTGCGGTTTTTTTTTTTTTTTTTTTGGTTATGGTTTGGGCGTCTCAAGCCGTGCGGTTTTTTTGTTTGTTTGTTTGTTTGTTTTCTTGATGGGTGGGCGTTTCAAGCCGTACATTTTTTGTGGATGGGTGGGCGTCTCAAGTCGTGCGTTGTTTTTTTTTTTTGATGGGTGGGCGTTTTTTTTTTTTTTTTTTTTTTTTTGGGGGGGGGGGGGGGGGGGGGGGGGGGGGGGGGGGGTGGGGGGGGTGGCGGGCGTCTAAAGCCGTGCATTTTTTTTTTTTGATGGGTGGGCGTCTCAAGCCGTGCAGTTTTTTCGACGGATGTTTTACGCCTCGGCTAACTCACACCTGTTCCAAGTTTGGACGGTTAAGACTTATGAAGTTCCACTTTTGTTCCTCCTCGAGCTGGAACTCCTTTCGGCTGCCTCTGCCAGTGCCTTCAGTGTTCTGGTCCTCTTTTTACCTGAAATCCCGAGCTGTTTCATAGAATCATAAGCTGATGAGTCTACAAGTCCCCTTGCACCAACTTCTACGGCGAGAACCTCGACCTGGAAGCTGGATTGCCTCAAGCTGTTCGCTAGACTGGCATACTTCCCAGTCTTATAGAGATGCATTTGCTCCATTCTGCTTTCATATGACACAGTTCGATTAGGATCGTCTCTTTTGACGAACCTGAGTGGAGAACAATGTCCGGTCTCACGCCATTCTTCCTAATAATCTCTGGATGGTTCTCCCATTCTGGAAGGTCTCATATGCATACCCAGCCATCTTCTACATCCAGTAGCCTCGCTTCCATGCTCTTTATATCAAAGCTGGTCCAGACCGTGGCCTCCTGTTGTGTAGAATTTGTTGCTGGAACTTCTGGCGGCGTAGATCTTCCCCCCAGCAGTGCTAACCGCTTGTACGATCTCCTTGAGCACTTGGTTGTGCCTCATTGTGTACCGTCCCTGGGTTAGCGATGACTTGCATGAATTCAAAACATGTTCCAACATTTGTTTGCCGTGACAGAGTGGACACGGACGGTCACCTGACTTCCCCCCCATTTGACCAGTTTTAACTCGAGGGCAGGAGGTCGTATACAGATATGAGGATGAAGTTGACTCTAAGAGTAGCCATATGACATTCTGTGTGAGACTACTTTGCAGTGCGTTTTCCCACGTAGCGTGCGTGCGTGCATCCCTTGTTGGCTTTGCTGGATTGTTTTCTGGATTCTCTTGGCGTCCTCTTCTTTCTTCAGCTCCTCCATTTCCGTGTTTCTCTTTGCTTTCCCCTTTGCTTTTGACCACCATTTCATTTCTGTTGATCCAGCCGCTGTCTGCTGGTCTGTGTGTGGCCTGTTATTTCCCTGATCTCGAGGTTTTTCTTTGCCGCGTCTACTGCCTCCCAAACGTTCCATTTTCTGCCAGGCTTTAGCTTTGGCCGAAGGATAATAATGACAATACAATAATAATGAAGACTAATAGTAGTAGTAGTAGTAGTAGTAGCAGTAGTGTATTCCTCATGCTTGTTATCCCCCACGCTTTCCATAACAGAAACCAGCTCTTGTTGTTCTGGGGAAGGGGCACGGCAGAAAGGAAATCTAATAACCACAACAAAACATCATATGCGCGTGCATACACAAAGACACATGGATTTTAGACAAGCAGGGGGCGTGTGGGGGCGGAGGTGGGGTGGGGGTGGGGAGTATCGCTCAGTGGCTTTTAAGCAAGGGGGAGCAACATACAGGGGATCTGACAATACGGCGGAATATCGAGCTGACCTCCCTTTGTTGGGAAGTGCTTGGGGTAGATCATGATTAATTGGAAACCGGATAGATCGGAAAGCCATAAATGTTACACATTAACGGATTCGTCCTGCAGCCATCTATTACACGTTCGTGGTACAACTTCATCGTGCTTGTTCAGTTCTGAGAAACTTGTATTTTTTTCTGACAGACATCTCTGTTAAATCAATTCCTTAAAAGTGCTTTAAAGTTTGGTTGCTCCATCAGCTCAGTTTAGAATCACTGAAACGCCAGCGTTGATCTTTCTTCCTTGTGGTATTGTGCAATTCGGTGCGTGATGCAATCGCGGAGAAATCTTGAAATAATGGCATGTCCTTTGGCACAGACGAGCCCCCAAATTGATACCCCGGGGAAACAATCGCGTGTCGCCTCCGCTACCGTCTTTGCGGCCCAGTACTCGCAGTTGAAGGGGCTGCAGGTACATTGCCCATGGGCTGGTGAATTTACATCTTTCAGTATCGGAACGTGCCATGATGTGTATTTTGTGCTATTTAGTGTGATACATCCACACGGTTTTTTATCGCAAATAGAAAGTATATGTAGATGTACCCCATTCAGCACTGTCATCCACTTTGTCATTTTGACGAGTAAATAGAAATTATATGTAGATGTACCTGGCTCGAGTAGGATCGACCAATCTTACCTTTTCTGATCTGGCATCTACAACCCTTCCACTTCCCCCTCACCCCTTCTTTCCTCCACTTTGTACTTACTTATTATTGATTTCTTCACTATCCAAACTTCATCTTCCCTATCATCATCCACTTCCTATCATCGGTCAACATGTACATACATCATTGATTTCTTCATCATCATCATCATCATCATCATCAACAACAACAACAACATTATTATTATCATCATTGCTATCATCATCATCGTTATTATTATATTATTATTATTATTATTTTATGATCATTATTATTACTATCATCATCATTATCATCATCATCATCATCATCATCATCAGTAGTAGTAGTAGTAGTAGTAGTAGTAGTAGTGTCGGCTGGGCTTATGCAACATCTCCTTACCATACCTTACTATTTTTTTTTTTATCATACCTTACTATACCTTACTATTACTTGTTGTTGTTGTTGCTACTATATATCCGTTATCATCAACATCATCATTACGATTGTCATGATCAGCACTAACAGTATCAGTTTTATCATTGACATTATCATGATTACCTACATACATATGACACTAGAAAAAAAAAAAAAACAAACAACCTAAAAAAACAATAAAGCACAAAACCTCCCCCCCAGGGACAGACCCCCCCCTCGACAAAGCACAGTCCACCTTCCCTCCACACCCCCCCCCCCTCCCCTTTCCTCTTCTCTTTTTTCCATTCCCCAGACCCAACAAATGGGGGACGATTGAGATCAACCATGGGCCCCTGCCGCCCTGACGAACTGATGATGACACACCCACGCTCTCTCTCTCCCGGGCTGTTACCGTTGTCTGGGTCTGCGCCAGACGATGAGGGGGGGGTTAGATTCATTGCTCCGATAGAAGCACCTCCAGGGGGCTTGAGGCAACATATGAGGAGACCTCATCATTATCCGCCGTGATGAAACTGGCAGGTCATCAGACGGATTTGCCAGGCTAGGACGTCTGTGGTCTTGATATTCTGGTCAAACCATAGAACCTCCGACTGTCGGCTTCTTCTCTATGTTCATCAGCTGGTTTACTGTATGCCGGGTCCGCAAGGAGGAAAGCAGGTACCAAGCAGAGTGGTAATCAACCACTGACTTTACTACGGTATGCGTAGTTACAATCCCTACGCTCTATGGGAGGAAGAGTTCGGCTGATCAGAAACTTCGTTTGTTTGTTTCCTGTCTAAGGTCAACAATGAAACTATCAGATGACTGTGCTTAAATGTCTTTTCAATGAAATACGCAAAGAATGAGAAAAGTGAAACATGTACCCCCGGTCAAATACACTCACTGTGCAGAACGTTTACAGCATGTATCAAATGCCTCATCTAAGCATTGTCAGCAATGCCATCAAGGGGTAAACTCACCGAAAACTAATTGTTTTAAACACAAAAAAGAGATTACATTTTACATAAACATGAGAATCTGGAAACAGTGGGCTCTTATAAGTATCAGGATAGAATCCAACCAGATGGGTAATTTCAACAAGACCTGAAAAGTGTGTTTTTCAAAGGGGATAAAAAGTCATGTTTTTTTTTTTTTAAACAGCCAGTCCTACTTGCAGTATTTTAAAGATTTATTTGACAACTTGATGAATACGTTTTGTTGTGTGGGGCTTGAAATTGGGGATTTCAAAACTTAGCATTAACTGAAAAACCACAGCTCAGGTATCTGAAATATTGTTTTCAATGAAACAAAGAACTATGAGTTCATTTTTTATGGTGAAACACGGAACGTTTCCGCGAGCTAATCTGATCAAATTTCAGGCCTGTTTTTTTTTTAATTTCAAAGTGTCAAAGTTTCGTGTTAAGTACACAGAGTAATGCGTTCGCTTGTCGACAGATCGGTTATAACATCACGGCGACAGAGTGGATTAAAGCGATTTGAACAGAAACTACTGATGAATGTGTTTGGGGTTGATATTTTCGTTCGTTTTCCTTCTCTCTGTGAGGGTGTAGAAAACAGCCTGAAGCATTAACTTATCCAAATTTGGCAAGAGCCTCTCGAAAGAAGTCAGAAATGCCTCATTTAGAAGAATTTCACGACTGATTTTTGCAGAGAACAGTTCATTACATGACGTTCCTACTAGTATATTATCGCATTAACGACATTTCGTTCTTGTAATCATGAGCTTGAAATAGAAAACGGACGACGGCATGGAAGGTCGAGAGAAGAAAAAGAATATGGAGAAACTGCAATAGGATTGAGGTAGGCGGATTGCCCGGTTTGTCATCAATGTTCTCTTCCCATTTTTTTTTCTTGTTTATTGAGTTATTTTTACGCAACACCTGCGCACTGTAGCTTCATCGCTTGGAAGATGTGGTGCAGCCGTTTAAGGACTAATCCGCACGTAGTGAAGCCTACTTGATAACAGTCAAACCGAAACTAAAATGCCAGGGAAAATGTTGTTTTTTAAACGACCTTCTTGTTGTTCCAGTTTCCCAACTGTTGTGCTTGGCAGGTGCAGGGTGGAAATACTCGCAGGAGGAAAGTGATCAAACAAACTTCTGAACAAATTGGTACCAGGGCGGGTCTGGCACGGTTGTCGTCGGCGGAACCCTATCTGCTCCCGTCCTTCCTCCGGAGTCGCTTTGACTCACAACAAAATAAACACGACATTTCATTGTTGTGCATCTTTACTGTAAAATACGGCCGGTTCCTAGACCGACTCTCTCTCTCTCTCTCTCTCTCTCTCTCTCTCTCTCTCTCTCTCTCTCCTCTCTCTCTCTGTCTCAGTCCTCTGTCTATCAGTCCACCTGTTTTGTCCTGTCTCTCTGTCGATCCACCCTCTCTCTCTCTCTCTCTCTCTCTCTCTCTCTCTCTCTCTCTCTCTCTCCTCTCTCTCTGTCTGTCTGTCTGTCTGTCTGTCTGCATTTTATTCTTCTTTGTGGAGTTCTGAGCATGCATAACGTTATTATTCTGTCTCTAATAAATGAAGACAGGTTAAGTTTCAGAATCAGTTTCATCAACGAGGTGCCACTGCGTGCAAGCTAGTCCATATACGCTTTACAACGTCCCGCTAAGTTTCGAGACCACACTGTGGCATTTTCAAACGCTGGTGCAGTGGTCTGAGTCGGACTAACCATTTAGAGGTGGTGAATTCTAACCGATCCGGACAAATCTCCATTGCAATACTCTTTTTTTTGTCGCTCGATTATCTTCAGTGGCATTACGCATGCAGCGCTCGTTCAGGCAATCAACAGGGAGCAAGTGATACATGGTTGACACCAGGCAACCCATTAGAGGAGACACTGCACTGTTTCTGAGTTAC
>JADBJO010001233.1:287500-290000 GCA_016801955.1 Conus betulinus | reverse complement strand
GCCCAGTCCGCGACGTTGTCAACCCAAGACGCCACAATCCTCAACCACACAGCAGGGAAACGGTGTTGTAAGCGGCCCAGTCCGCCACATTGTCAACCCATGACACTACAATCCTCTACCACACAGCAGGGAAACCGTGTTGTAAGCGGCCCAGTCCGCCACATTGTCAACCCACGACACTACAATCTGTTTCTGGGACAACTATCCTTCACTTCACCAAGCAGGAGGGTCTGGGACGTAAAGTCAGTCTGGTTTTGGCATGCTTACCCACAGCCAAAAGCTGCAGAACGATCTTGAATGGGGAGTCAGTCTGCCTCTTGGATGACACCCCCACCCCCTACTCCCGTTATGCCCTGTAGATTGATACCGCACAGGAAGTCAGTCTGCTTCCTGGATATCAACCCCCCGCTCTTCCCCCAGTTGCACCCTACAAAGTGCCCGTGCACAAGGTGTCAGTCTATTTCTTGGATGCGCACCGTTTGCTGTACCCTGTGGAATGCCCATTCACAAAGCGGTCAGTCTGCCTCTGGGACGTTCATCCTCAACTGTGTCCTGTAGAATGGTACAGGTAATCAGTCGGCCTGTAGGGACCCCCGTTTTCTACAGGTACTGTGCCCCGCGTGATAGGTGCTGCACAAAGGGTCACCCTCTGTTTTGTAACATTTTCAAACAACGATATTCTAAGTATTCTTCTGAGTGCCTCATTACATTACGTGGGAAATTGCTACCCACAATTAACGTTAGAATGCGCGCGCGCTTGCCTGCACACACACACACACACACACACACACACACACACACACACACACACACGCGCGGCGCGGCGCGGGCGCGCGCGCGCGCGCGCGCACACACACACACACACACACACACACACACACACACACACACACACACACACACACACACACCAGAGAGAGAGAGAGAGAGTGGGGGTGGGGGGGGGAGGGGAGGTGGATCAAGATCAGAAAAGGACAAAAAAAAGAAAAGCGAAAGAAGCACGTGTAACACAGGATGTATTATTCATGGAAGCTTTCAATCATCCATGCAGCCTTATTAAGCCCCGTGGAACACAGGGAGCGTCAACACGTCTCCACCCACTCCCTCCCACCCCCCTACCCCCCTCCCGTCCACATGATGAGCAAACGGTCGCCTGCAATCCATCTTCTCCCCCGGGTTGCTCCAACATGGAGAAGAACCTGATTCAAGATGTATTCTCCGAGGGGAAAAAAAGGAAAACAATCGATTGTTTGAAGGACCGTGTGCAAGAGGATGAACGGGCCAGATGAGGTGTTGGGGGGTCAATCCTACCCTCAGGCACTGTGATATTATCCTGCATTCTGCATCAGCGTGCCTGAGCACCGCGGTGGTGGTGCCACGCTTCATGCTGGGCAAAGCAGACAGCCTGGGTTCTGCTGGGTGGCGGTGGACTGAAGAGGTGCAGAGTGGCCATAGAAAGACACGTCCGACGGGCAAAAGGGGACGTCTGAGGACAAACGGGCTGTAAAGACTGGAATGTTGTGTTCCACAGTCTATCAGATTAAGCTGGGTTGTTATTGCACTGGTTTCTTTTAAGTGGAACCGAGTGTGCTCTCTCTCTCTCTCTCTCTCTCTCTCTCTCTCTCTCTCTCTCTCTCTTGTTTAAGAAAACTAACATTGTATGGTTTATCCCCTGAAGCTCTCAAACTCATTTCCTCATTTCTCAACTGTAGGCGAAAAAGTAGTCTTTAAAAATTCCGTTACTTCCTCTCGTATGTCAATAAATTATGGCGTTCCCCAAGCGTCAGTCTTGGGGCCTATCTTGTTCTCAGTTTATATAAATGATCTTCTTTTACATATATCTTCTCCCTGTGAGCTTTTTGCTGATGACACTGCTCTCCATAATAAAGACAAAGATGCTGACTGAGTATGTATCAAATTACAGAATGCTCTTAATAAACTTGCAAAGTGGACTAATGTGAACCATATGGCCCTCCATCCTCAACAGTCTAAATTTATAATGACTACAACCAGACAAAAACGTCAAAATATGAAAACCGATTTATTTAAGATACGTACACAAGATAAAGTCTTAGAAGAAGTTAAATCACACAAATTATTAGGCCTTACAGTTGATAATAATCTTTCGTGGTCTGATCATATTTCTAAATTGTCCAAAAGGTTATCTAAAAAATTACTCTTGTTGAACCGAATCAAGAATATCCTTGATCAATATACCAGAAAATTATATTTCTATGCATATGTACGACTAGACATTAACTACGCCTCTACATGCTGGGATTTAGCCAGCAAAAATTGCTTAAAACCACTAGAAAGCATGTACAGACGCGCTATTCAGCTTATATTTTTTTTAATCTTCCCTACAAGCTAGTGATAATAAAGATCTCAACATTCTTCCGTTCGATCTAAAATGCTGCTTTAATAAAGCGGTCTTTATGTATAAAATTATTAATAATCTTGCGCCATCTTTATCTTCATGACAAATTTCCATTAATCAAAA
>JADBJO010001233.1:280000-282500 GCA_016801955.1 Conus betulinus | reverse complement strand
ATTGCGTGTAAGAAATGAAATTCATTGAATTAAGTGAGGTACAGCAATAAAAACACGGCAGATGTGGTCAATACGTAGTTACTAATTCAAATGGTCATTCATGAAATAACCAATGTATTGCACAATTTATCTTCAGCATATAATTAGCCACCATCAATTGAAACTCTAACGGATGCAATGTGTGTGTGTGTGTGTGTGTGTGTGTGTGTGTGTGTGTGTGTGTGTGTGTGTGTGTGGTGTGTGTGTGTGTGTGTGTGTGTGTGTACTTACGTGCTTGTCTGCGTGCGCGAGTTGTGTGCAATGGTTCAGTAAACAAAACTGGAGACGGTCGGAAAGTGAGCTCCAATGAGTCAGAAAGTAAACTGGAATAATGTTACAAGAACAAACTGCAATGGACCAGAAACTGTACCGGTAAGGTTAAAAACAGACTGACTAAGAAATGTTTCGTGTCCATGCTGCGTTGCTTGCATTACTTTTTTGTTGAAAAAAATAGAGATTTTTTTTCTTACCAGTGCAAAACGTATGTTACATCAGTTTTCTATTCTATGACAACGAACAGCTTTATTCCATGACGACAACAATACGAAAATAAAAGTAAAGTGATAAATAGTCTCTTTTGTTCTTCTTTCATTTTTTATTTCTTCTTTCTTCTTCTTCTTCTCTCTCTCTCTCTTCTCTCTCTCTCTCTCTCTCTCTCTCGCTCTCTCTCTCTCTCTCTCTCTCTCTCTCTCCTCTCTCTCTCTCTCTCTCTCTCAAACCCCGATTAATATAAATAGTCGACGACTTGATCTGTTGGCTTACTACAGTATAATGGTTGTACGTTTTTAGTTAGTGACGTGGTTAGTATGTCTGTCTGTCTGTCTGTCTGTTGTGTGTTATCTATCTATCTATCTGTGTGTATGTCTCTATCTACCTCTCTCTCTCTCTCTCTCTCTCTCTCTCTCTCTCTCCTCTCTCTATCTCTCTCTCTGTGTGGTGTGTGTGGGTGTGTGTGTGTTGTGTGTGTGTGTGTGTGTGTGTGTGTGTTTCTAATTATTTCTAATGTTCGTTGGCGAAGAAGGCAGTGGCTCAAAAACATGAATAACACATCTACAACAAAACTTAACAGCGTTAAAAAAAAAAAGGTGAAAAAACAAAATCAAGATTCTTAAAACAAAACAAACAAACAAACGAAATGTGAAGTGGAAGCACACCTCCAGCAGATTTTTCTTTTTTACATCTGGCATGCTGAAGGTCAGCAGCAATGTAAAAACATATGGCGCAGTCAAAGGCAGAGGTTGCATCGAGATGTAATACCTTCTGAAATTCCACGGACAATGAAAAAGGGACAAAAAAAAAAAAAAACCCTACCAGAATAGCTCTTTATAATTTACTTCCGTTCTGAATTCAATTACGCTTTAAAATATCATAGATTCCCAAATCGTAGCTTCATGAGGAATTTTTTTATGGATGTTTTTTCTTCTTCTTTTCTCTTTTTCTCCTTCTTCTTTTCTTCTTTATCAGAGAGAGAGAGGGGGGGGGGGCAGAGAGAGAGAGAGAGCGAGAGAGAGAGAGAGAGAGAGAGAGAGAGAGAGAGAGAGAGAGAGAGAGAGAGAGACAGAGAGAGAGAGAACAGAGCTGGTATTAAACATTGATTTTGCCTAAATAAATGTCACAGCCACCTTCAAGAATATGGCGTGAAAGCGAGTCCGATATCAAACTTCGCACGCAGGCACGCGCACGCAAACACACACACCACACACACACACACACACACACACACACACACACACACACACGCACGCACACACACACACACACACACACACACACACACACACACCACACACACACACACACGCACGCACGGAAACACACACACACACACCCACACACACACACACACACACACACACACACACACACACACACATACGCAGGTACGCACGTACGACCGCGCGCACGCGCGCACGCACACACGCACGCTTACACACACAGAAAAATACGCACGACATGCATGCATGTGCGTGGGAAACTGCATATCTGTCAGATGTATTGTTAAAATGAACTTTACAATTTATTCTTCAAACTGTCCGTTAGGTTTCTTTTCTTCCTTTCGTTTTGTGCGGTAAAAGTGTAGACATTTTTGCCTCCTGTTGGCTACCTAAAAAGGACTTGCTTTACGATCTTGACCACCCCCCCCTCATCTCCCAAACCCCCATCCCCCGACACCCCAGCCCCCGATCCCATCCCCTGCTCCTACTTTGCTGTTATGCACGCATAACAACACATTGGGGCACAAACACCACACACACACACACCCACACACACACACACACACCACAGAGAGAGAGAGAGAGGGAGAGAGAGAGGCGAGAGAGAGAGAGAGAGAGGAGAGAGATGGGGGAAGGTGATGAGACAGAGAAACGCATCAACACACAACACACCACACACACAGACGAGAGAGAGAGAGTCGAGAGAGAGAGAGAGAGAGAGAGAGAGAGAGACGAGTGAGTGGCGA
>JADBJO010001233.1:265000-275000 GCA_016801955.1 Conus betulinus | reverse complement strand
TGTTTCTGGATCAAAACGCATGTAATTTCTGAGTGAAAAGCGCCAGTTGAAAACAGCTGGCTAGTATTAAAGGGTTTATTACAATGGAGAAGAATCGACAAATTAAATATGTGTGGTTCGTCTAAAAATATGTCATACTGGAATAGAACAAGACTTAAAAAATGTGGATCGTTGCTCCCGACAGAGATCAACCGTGGAGTAAAAACGCAGGCTGGTCTGCCTCGCAAGGCGTCGTTTAAGGAATGAAGTAGCCGCTGTACCAGCAGGCAGTCTGCCTCCAAATACTATTCCTGGACAAAAAAACGGGGGTTTTAACGCGGGCGACCAGCCACCACAAAACCTATTATTTCCCGAGAAGAAACAAGGCTTTTAAGGAGGGGGATCCGACTCAAAAGACTTACCTTTCTACGTCTATAGATCCAACTTTCCCAACCAGGATGGCAGCCCACGCACCCCCCACCCCCCCCCCCCCACCCTCCCCATCCGTCTCCCCCCGCCATCTCTTTCGTCCTTGCCAACCGACTGACACGAATCGATGATGTCCAGATTTTCGGTTCACGGGCCGCAAGGACTTCGGACACAAAGTACAACGCGGACGGAAAAGTCGATCCTCTTTGGGTGTGCATGTGCAGGCGTGTGCGCGTGTGTGTAGGCGCGTGCAGCGCGTGCGCGTGTGCTTCTGTATATAGCGGGGACGTTCGGAAGACAGACAGACAGAGAGAGAGAGAGAGAGAGAAGAGAGAGAGAGAGAGAGACTGGAGGGAGTCGGGCTCGTGTGTTGACTTTACAAGACTTACACAACATTTCCCGGGAAGACTCCTATTTTCTTGCCCCCGTTCCCTTAAGAGCAGGTCTGCCATTTAAGGAAATAAATGCATGCCGGGATAGAATTCGCTGTTTACTCAGCTTTACCTCCGAAAATTGAAGGTATTAGGGCCCCCCATTTATTTTACACACACACACACACACACACACACACACACCATGACAAATAACGCACGCGCGCGCGCATGACACACCCTGTGCAATGTGTGTGTGTGTGTGCGTGTGCGTGTGTGTGTGTGTGTGTGTGTGTGTGTGTGCGGTGCAAGCGCGCGCGCGCGCGTGCGTGCGTGATTTATCGGACAGCGCAATTTCACATTCAAGCATACACTGAAGATGATTATAGGGGGAGCACCCTCATTTTTGAAATCCTCCGCTGCTACAACGAGATAACGAGCAGTTGTGTCCCTCTTCTTCAAGATGGTGAACATACTGCCAAGGTTGTGCTACGATTGGCTTTTTTTTCCTAAACTCCAGCCAGCACCTCGACATAGGCACAACATCACGACCATACGCTCATGTCTCTCCTAAACAGTATCTTGATTGTCAAGTCTCTTCTGAACTGCATCTTTGATTGTCGAATCTCTCCCTAAACTGTATCATGATTGTCGAGTCTCTTCTAAACTGTATCTTGATTGTCGAGTCTCTCCTAAACTGCTACTCTTGATTGTCGAGTCTCTCCTAAACTCTAATCTTGATTGTCAAGACTCTCCTAAACTGTATCGTGATCGTCAAGTAATCTCTGGTCCTTTCCACACTCTGCTGGGCCCACACCTTGGAGACAAAGAATAGGACATCAGGCCTATTCACTTAGTATGGCTGTGTGCCCCGAGGTGTTGAAAGACGCTGTGGAAATATCCCGTTATCATTATGATAACGAAGTCATTGCCGTCACCTCGGGTCTTTTCTATGCTCCATCGTGGCTTGAAGCTGACGGAACATTGTAGCTATAACCACAGGAGTTTCAGAAAAAAGCCTTTACTGTGGTCACTCCTCCGATGTGTGTGTGTGTGTGTGTGTGTGTGTGTGTGTGTGTGTGGTGCGTGCGCGCGCGCGCGCGCGTGTGTGTGTGTGTGTAGGGTGGGGGTGGGGTGAGAGTGGGTGTCGGTGGGTGTGGGTGCGTGCACACACATGCGTGCGTGTGTGCGTGTGTTGTTGTTGTTGTTGTTGTTGACACTGTTGTTGTTCTTGCTGATACTGCTGCTGCTGTTGTTGTCTAGTTCTTGATGTTTATTTTGTTGTTATTCCTTGTCGCTGTTTTTTTTTTTTTTTTTTTTTTTTTTTGTTGGGGGGGGGGGGGGGGGGGGGGGGGGGGGGGTGGGGGGGGGTTTCTAAGTTTTGTTTTGCCACCAGTATCCGGTTGCTCGCTTTCAACACTTTTCTTCCCCTTAAAATGTGAATCATTTACCGACTTTTTTAAAGTATTATGTTTTTAATGACATATTCTGGAAAGAATCTTCCTGCCCTTTTCTTTTTTTTTATGAAATATTAGCGTTTCCTCACTGTACTTTATGAATGCAAACTTAGAAAAGGGTCATTAACAATCTTGACTCTCTCTCTCTCTCTCTCTCTCTCTCTCTCTCTCTCGCCATCTCTAAATTTCATCTCATATCCAAGTGAGTCAAACACGCGTTTGCGCACTCGCGCGCGCGCATCAAACACATCGGGAGAGAGAGAGAGAGAGAGAGGAGAGAGAGAGAGAGAGAGAGAGAGAGAGAGAGAAACTCGCGAGCGCCAACACAAACTCGCGCACACCACACACACACACACACAGCACGCACACATAACCAGGTGTATTGAGCCCCCATTCAATAACGGCGGAACAAACTTGGAACGCCTTGTTGTCTCGCCACCGCGCTAATGCCTGCATTTCCCACAGGGCCAAGGTTCAAACAGCATGCGTGGCCGGAAAACGGCGGGAGCCGCTTAACGAGTTGCACTGGGATGAGCTCCTGCTGTGGAAGGGAACTTAATTGCTTTTATTGAGCGTTCAGGTCTCTGTACATCTACGACATCATCGACGATTTTATCGAGTCGATTTATCTTGTGTTGTGCAGCGATTAGTTTTGTAGTATTTTGCTAAAATGGATGATCTTGGCGTTAAATTTGTTTTTCTCTGTTTCGTTATCCTACATCATCGATTTCATGCGTTGATTTAAAGAGAGCCCAAAGACTTTCTTTGTTAATGGTTATCCCATGGTTCAGGAGAGTTACCCTCTTGGATGTGTGCGCTGACGGCAATTTTCGCCCAGTTCAGAGTGCCTGTGTGAAACAGATGGTATACAACTTCTGTTCGTCCCATTTTCGAAAACAGGTTTGTTCAGCAAGTGCATATTAGACAATTTTCTGTCCGACGGTGAGAATATTTCTCTCCGTTTTTTGCTCCTTCCGTGGTCCATGACCTCATTCAGATAATGACAACGCACAGAACTTGCCCCACTTATCTCAAAAAAAAAAAAAAAAAAAAAAAAAAAAAGCAAAGAGAAACCCAGTTAATGACATGAACATTCTGGTGGAACTGATTCTGTCGAGGATGAATTGTTTGTAGATCCAGTCTGCATAGTAATACCGTCTTTGCTTCTATATATAAAAAAAAAGGCGTATACATGCAGGTACTAGTGTTCCTGTCTGTTCAACTCTTTCTCTCCCCTATCACTGGGAGAATCCATCAGCTGCCATGCCCACGTTATGTGTTGTCAGTTGTGGCAGAATGAATGCGATATCACCATTTGGTCTTATTCATGACTTATATTTCCTTACCGCATGTTTTATTCTCCTTACTAACACCACGAATCACTTTTGCATCAGACAATTTAGTCAGATGACTATGAGATAAACTCGAAACAAAAGGTGTCAATTTTTTTTTTCGCGTCTTCGAAGAAAATCCCTATCAAAATATGATTTTTTAATCATTTGATTTTCTTTTTAAAGAAAAAAAAAGTGTTCAACGTAATCTGAAGATTACATCTTACACAAAGAAGGGATCTTAAAATGAGAGACCTATGGAGTCAAACGAGCGAACATTTCCAGTCGGACCATTCATGCATTCTGACACCCGCTCTCTCTTCTCGCTTCGCTTACTTTCTCCTTTATTCGAGGAAAAAGGGCGGAAGGCAGAGACTACTGAAGGTGACCTGTGATTCAGTTCATCATGTAAGCCCTCATTGATTCCCTGCTGTCATTCTGTTTCAGTGCGGTCATTTCCTAAAGCCCCGCCGACCACACAGGGTGTTTCAAGGGCTGACGGCCATGCCAGGACCTTGAACAATGCAGACGGAGCTTTTGTTGGTAACAATCACAGTCCTTGGAACATGGCGAACACCATTCATGTGGGGGACACTCCCACGTCTGGATTCCTTTGATTTTTGGTCCCCTTAGTTTTCGAGCCCATCAGTGAACTGACTCCCATTAACACTCATTTGTCTCTGTGTTATACACAGCCACAGACTGTGTGATTCTGTCGTGGCACCAGCCTGTATTGATCCCCTTGATCCCCTTACCCCCCCCCCCCCCCCCCCCCCCGACGCTTTTCCCCACTACCCCTTCCCACCCCTCTTCTTCTCCTCCCCCTCCCCTCTCCTAACCCCCCCCCCCCCCCCCCGCCCCCCCATTTTTTTTTAACATGCCCATATTTCACTGGATGTGTTAAGGTTGTGGTCGATACGTCTGTCTCCTGATCTCCAACGCGGCATCACACCCACGTGAATTGTCACGACCCACAGCGAGAGACATGTCGTGATGGGGTGTACCATCACGTTCCGAGGTGCCGTGGTGGAATCCCAGACAGAGCCGGTAGCAGTGAGCATCACGTGTCCTAGTCATGGACTCTGGAAGCAGTAACAGACTGAGCGTTTGTTGAGGGCATGACCCGTAAGTCCGATGGCCAGTGAAGGATTCTGGCAGGACACCCAAAAACGTCACTGTGGCTCACAGATCTTCGTCACCGATAAACGTTCCCTCAGAGGGATCCCTCAGCATTTCCCCTCTTCTTCATAATATGACTGTTCATCACTGTGTTCCCTTTGTCTCTACAAGATGCCCTCTTCTTCATGCTATGATTGTTCATCACTGTGTTCCCTTTGTCTCTACAAGATGCCCTCTTCTTCATGCTATGATTGTTCATCACTGTGTTCCCTTTGTCTCTACAAGATGCCCTCTTCTTCATGCTATGATTGTTCATCACTGTGTTCCCTTTGTCTCTACAAGATGCCCTCTTCTTCATGCTATGATTGTTCGTCACTGTGTTTCCTTTGCCTCTGCAAGATGCCCTCTTCTTCATGCTATGATTGTTCATCACTGTGTTCCCTTTGTCTCTACAATGCCCTCTTCTTCATGCTATGATTGTTGTTCATCACTGTGTTTCCCTTGCCTCTGCAAGATGCCCTCTTCTTCATGCTATGATTGTTCATCACTGTGTTTCCTTTGCCTCTGCAAGATGCCCTCTTCTTCATGCTATGATTGTTCATCGCTGTGTTTCCCTTGCCTCTGCAAGATGCCCTCTTCTTCATGCTATGATTGTTCATCACTGTGTTTCCTTTGCCTCTGCAAGATGCCCTCTTCATCATGCTATGATTGTTCATCACTTTGTCTCTACAAGATGCACTGTGATCTGGAAAAGGAACCATTAAGCACAATGTTGGCCCACAGACAATGTTGGCCCACAGATGTCTGCGATCTTGTGAAGTTAGTCTCTAGGCTCAACAGTCAGCATTGGGAAAGGCGTGCAGTGGCGCGCGCGTGCGTGTGTTGTGTGTGTGTGTGTGTGTGTGTGTGTGTGTGTGTGTGTGTGTGTGTGTGGGTGTGTATATATATATAATATATATATATATATATATATGTGTGTGTGTGTGTGTGTGTGTGTGTGTGTGTGTGTGTGTGTGCGTGCATGCGTGCGCGCGAGCGTGCGTGCGTGCGTGCGAGAGAGAGAGAGAGAGAGAGAGAGAGAGAGAGAGAGAGGAGAGTGTGTGTGTGTGTGTGTGTGTGTGTGTGTGTGTGTGTGTGTGTGTGTGTCTGTCTGTCTGTCTGTCTGTCTGTCTGTGTCTGTATGTGTGCGTCCCTTTGTCTGGGTGTGCTTGTATGCGTGCGTGCAAGTGTCTGTGTGTATGAGTGAGCGCGCGCGCTCGCACGTGTGTGTGTGTGTGTGTGTGTGTGTGTGTGTGTGTGTGTGTGTGTGTGCGCGCGTGCGCGCGCGCGCGGGCGCGCGCGTAGGCGCGCTGAGAGAACATAAATGGATTAATGATACTCTTCTCAATGAATCAGATGTTTTTACTGCAATATTTGCTTTTGTAAAACAGAAGTTTCGAGAATCGAAAAAAACAAAACAAAACAAAACAAAAAATCTTTCCTCCCATTTAACAAGACGATAAAACAGAAGAACCCAAAATATCCTAGAAGAAGAAACATAGCTGCACACATTTCTGAAGCAGGAAAAGTGTTAAAACTCAAGAAGTCAGAGAATGTATCCCGCTGTAAAGAGTCCATTCATGAAAGCGGGGGGGGGGGGGGGGGGGGGGGGGGGGGGTGGGGGGGGGGGGGGGTGGGGGTGATGAGGATAGGAGTCTGGGTGGAAACTGAGGTGTAGGGGTGGAGAGAGACTCAGGACTGGAAAGATATCGACTAAGGGAATTAAAAAACAGATACATGCGGAGGAGAAGTTTAAATTATAGCACAAAAAAAAAAAGAAAAGGACTGAAAACGGAACACGAGCGGTAAGAGGCAGACGTGAGATAAACGGGACGATAAACTGGGGGCTGGGAGACAGAGTTGGAGGGGGTGAGGTACAGATGGACAAAGACAGAACAGACACACACACCACACACACACACACACACACACACACACACACACACACACACACACACACACACACACACACCACACACACACACACACACACACACACACACACACACACACTCACACACACACACACACACACAACACACACACACACACACACACACACACACACACAACACACACACACACACACACACACACACACACACACACACACACACACACACACACACACACACACACACACACACACACACACCTCACACACACACACACACACACACACACACACACACACACACACACACACACACACACACACACACACACACACACACCACACACACACACACACACACACACACAAGACACACACACACACACACACACACACACACACACACACACACACACACACACAACACACACACACACACACACACACACACACACACACACACACACACACACACACACGTGCGCGCACGTGAACAAGGAAGTTCAAAACTATTCCCCGTGCATACTTCGATTGAAGATTACTGAAGTTGACAAAACCGTAAATCAAAAAGTATTATCCTTAAAACAAGAGTGACATTTATGTGGCGAAGGTCTTCACAAATCACCCCGAGATTGACAAACGTGTTTCCAAAATGCCATTTCCAGGTCACGATTGCAGTAACGGCTAGATTTCTCCTCAGAATTTTCCCAGACTTTTCTGCAGAAGTTTACAAGACTTTTTAGCAGGCCTACACCATTATACCTTCATCAGCAGTGATGCTTACAAAGAGGTACGTTGGATTCGCTTCATTTTTCGTTCCGCGGAGAAGTGCGGCTCATGTGAACTGAATCTGGCTGTTCTATTGTTCAAGCGACCCAACTTTTCAATGCATATTAAGAGTCATCCCACACATCGGAAGCATAATCAATATGAGATCTCTTCTGAACATTCTGCGGAGATTGAAGTCAGCGAAGTGCCGTACCTCATCTAAGATGATGAACAGCTTCGGGGGAGAGAATTCTTCATGAATAGTTAATAGCAGTCGGCCACTGGAATCTGTTGTCCATATATAGTCCTAAACACTGTCACTTGAGTTGACGGATTGGATGCGGCAGTTGGGGGGAAGCAAATCTAGCATTTTTCCCTTCTTCCTGGAGTGCTTATACCATACAATCAGTTGTGGGTGGATTTAAGATCCTTCCTCTAGACTTGCTGTAAGCGGCTAGAGAGAGAGAGAGAGAGAGAGAGAGAGAGAGAGAGAGAGAGAGAGAGAGACAGAGACAGAGACAGAGACAGAGAGACAGAGAGACAGAGAGAGAGACAGAGACAGAGTGAGAGAGAGAAGAGAGACAGACAGAGACAGAGAAACAAAGAGACAGAGAAGCAGAGAGAGACACAGAGATACTGAGAGAGAGAGAGAGAGAGAGAGAGAGAGAGAGAGAGAGAGAGAGAGAGAGAGAGAGAGAGACAGAGACAGAGTTTTAATAATCAAGTTTCTGGTCAAAACAGAAAGTCAAGAGACCAGGACATGAGTCGACGGAGATGATAGTCTGAAGTATTGTTTTTTATTTGTTTGTGACCCCTCCCCCTCCCCCCCCCCCCCCCCCCCCCCTCCCCCCCCCCCGCTTACCCACCCCCTCTCTCCAACCTCCTCCTCTGTCCCCTGAGGACTACTGGTTCTTGACGCATCCTGTGTTTCCCCCTCAAACACGCTATAACGACCATTACGTTACACTAGCATCTGACCCAGACAAAAAAAAAAAAAAAAAAAAAAAAGGGGGTGGTGGGGGGGCGGTGGGGGGTTGGGGGAGTGAATCTTATGAGCGTGGGGTGTAGGGTAGAGTGCCGAGTCAGAGAGCATTAGGCAGCGATAAGATATGGATGGCATGGCGCTGATGGAAGAGCCGGAGGATGTGTTTGCGTGTGCGCTGGGCCTTAATGTCAATGTGATGGAGTGAGAAAGGGAGGAGGCTGCTGCTGCTGCTGCTGTACCTTGCGGCTAGTTTATTCTATGCGTGATTTTATTAAACTTCATTTCTTTTTTTTGAATTTCATTTCGATTTTTATGCCGTTTGATTCCGTTTGCTTTTATTTCAATTCCACTTTACTCTCCCACTTTTGAAGGGCAAAAATTGCTGTTTCAGGATGTTTTATTTTATTTTGTTTTGTGGTTCATTCTATATTGACTTCTTTCTTTTTTTTTTTCTCTCTCTCTCTCTCTCTCTGTTTTTTGTGGATCTTTATCTTATTCCATGTCACCTTGTTTACTTTTCCGTTTAGCTTGATTCATTCTATTTCATCATCTCTTATTTGATTTGACTGTTTTCTTGTATTCTGTTGACTTCCATTATTTCCCACTTTTTTTTCCCCTTTTCAATTTATATCTATTGCATTTTAATCTCTTTTTTATATTATCTTGACTTATTTAATCCTCTCTCTCTGTGTGTGTGTGTGTGTGTGTGTGTGTGTGTGTGTGTGTGTGTGTGTGTGTGTGTGTGTGTTGTGCCACGACAAAGTGAGGCAACCGAATAAATAACGAGCGAGAGAGAGAAAGAGAGGAGAGAGAGAGAGAGAGAGAGAGAGAGAGAGAGAGAGAGGAGAGAGAGAGAGACGGACAGACAGATAGATAAGACAGACAGAAAAAGGAGAGAGAGAGAGAGAGAGAGAGAGAGAGAGAGAGAGAGAGAGAATCGAGAGACTCCTACACAAATAGGGACAGACAGGCAGACAAACCGACAGACAAAGACAAAGGAGGAGGAGGTGGGAGGAGGAGGAGGAGGAGGAGGAGGGATAGAGAGAGAGAGAGAGAAGAGAGAGAGGAGGGAGAGAGACAGACAGACAGACAGTCAGACAGAGAGACAGAGACATACACATAGAATTTTCTTTCTCATAAAGTCCACAACCCCTAAAGAAGGGAAGGGGGGGGGGGGGGGCGGTGTTCATGGAAAAAAGATACAAAGTCTCAAGAACTATTACCCTATGTGGTTACATACAGGTATCTTCCATCCTTTGAATACCAACCAACACAAAATACAACACAAGCTGCTTAACCATATTCCCTGTTTTGAGCCCCTCGTTTGATGCCGACCATGAACAAACAAGTTTAAACAAGCAAGGTTTTGTTTGAATCATTTTTTTTTTATAAATTGTGTGTTGCGTGCGTGCGTGTTGTGTGTGTGTGTGTGTGTGTGTGTGTGTGTGTGTTTTGGTGTGTGTGTGTGATAGAGAGAGAAAGAGAGAGAGAGAGACAAGCCACACAGAGAGAGAGACGAGAAAGAGAGAGAGAGAGAGATAGGGCAGACACAGGTAGGTAGACAACACATACCCCGTGAGAGAGAGAGATAGAGAGAAGAGCAGAGAGCGGGGGGGGGTGGTGGTTGG
>JADBJO010001233.1:250000-252500 GCA_016801955.1 Conus betulinus | reverse complement strand
AAGAAGAAGAAGAAGAAGACATCATGATCATAAGCACGTGTGTGATGTGTACAGGGCTGAGTAGGAAAAAAAAAAGGCAGAGGAATGTTGGAGGACGCAGGGAGGTATGTGAAGATACTAGCTTCACTTTCTCTTGTTACATCCCCCCCCCCCCCCCCCCCCCCCCCCCCCCCCCCCCCCCCCCCCCCCCCCCCCACCCCCCCCCCCCCCCCCCACCCCCGCCTCCTCAATTTCCAGAAGATAACAGTTCTGATCCTTATAGAAAACAATGATAATATGTGATTTCCCACAGATGCCATCACGGTTTTCTTGAAGGATAATAATTGTTTTCCTCCGTGAAATGGGAAAGACAGCCATTGTAGGCTTATGAAGCCGTTGCACTCTAAGAGGATAGGCTGGAGATGATGGGAGATTCTCTCTCTCTCTCTCTCTCTCTCTCTCTCTCTCTCTCTCTCTCTCTCTCTCTCACACACACACACACACCACACACACACACACACACTTATACTTGCACCCCTCACTCTCCACTAGCGCACAATTTACTTCATCCCTTCCTGACCACTTAACTCCCCCCCCCCCCCCCCCCCCTTAATTATAGGTCGCAGTCTGATACTCTCTCTCTCTCTCTCTCTCTCTCTCGCTCGCTCGCTCTCTCTCTCCCTCTCTCACTCTCTCTCTCTCTCTCTCTCTCTCTCTCTCTCTCTCTCTCTCTCTCTCTGTACTCGCAGTTTAATACTCTCCGTCTGTCTGTCTCTGTCTTCCTCTCTCACTGTTTCTCCCTCTGCATCTCTTTCTCTGTCTCTATCTCTGTCTCTCTGTTTACCTCTCTCTCTCTCTCTCTCTCTCTCTCTCTCTCTCTCTCTCTCTCTCTCTTTGTCTCTCTCCACCAGCACAGGTCAAAGAGGAGAGCAGAGGCAGCTAGCTCTGTAGGTGCTTTGTCTTGTCCCAGCAATCCTCAATAGCCCGCCCTGTGTTCCAGTCTCTGGTCTGCAGTGCTGCCGATGTGTGGCACGTCGCCAGATGGACGACATGAGTCGTATATCATTCCCCATCCCCACGCCCAATCCTCACGGCTTACAACTTCCACCTTCCACCTTTCAAACTGAACCTCACAGCCACCTAGTTAAGGGTCTATCGGCTCTACTTTAACAAGAGAACATAGAGAATATAGAGGGGGTGTAGGAATACGTTGTACTGACTGGCATGAAAAGCGTGAAAGAGAAGGAAGAGGAAGGAAGTGAGCCAGAATTAAGACTGAAAAACATACTGGCTTCACGAACCCGAATGGACACTTTCTCGTATTCTCCAGAGTGTGACAATTGTCATCCTTCAACAAAAAGGAAAATAACGGGAAATCGATCATGACAACTTTTGTCCAGATAAAAAAGAACACCTTATTATCCACAGCAAAACAGCATCAGTACGTTAATCAATTATAATCAGTGTTTTCTTTACGAGAACAGTTATCATCAATTTCAAAACACAGTGAACATGGTTGACTTCCTGACGCGCGCACGTGCGTGCCAGCGTGCGTAAGTGTGTGTGTGGGGGGGGGGGGGGGGGGGGGGAGGGGGGAGACAGACAGAGACAGACAGATAAAGCATTTGTGCATGCGCATAAGTGTGTGTGCGTGCATCTGTGTGTTATGTATGTGCATTTGCGTGCGTGTGTATGCATTTGTTTGGATCTCTCTCTCTCTCTCTCTCTCTCTCTCTCTCTGTCTTCTCCTTATTCTTCTTCTTCTTTCTCTTGTAGCAGCAGCACAAATTTATGGACACAACCTTCTCGCCCACCTCCTCCCATATTCTGTTTCCAAATCTGATACGCTTTCCTCCTTTCTCAGTTGATGGATGCACAGTTCATCTTCCCTCTCTCTACCCTCTCTCTCTCTCTCTCTCTCTCTCTCTCTCTCTTTACTAAGATCAAGAGTCAAAGAGGGGGACCGAGGCAGCCCTCGGGCGCTCTATCCTGGTCTAAGTGTCATCAGTAGGGCCGACCTGTGTTCCCTGCAACTCGCCCTGCAGGGCAGCTGATGTATGTCGCTGCGCCAGTACGCTGGACACAGCTCGTGCATCACTCTCCTGCGGCACGCGGCTTATAACCACCACTTTTTTTTTCCAGCTGTCAAACGGAATCTCATGGCGGCAAGGCTCACAGTCTAATAGCGTCTACTGTGTGGAGAAAGACAGAAGACGAAGAAAAAATTATGTGAAAAAGAAGAGAGTTGGAGAAGAAACGAGGTGGCGGGGGAAAGGGGGGGGGGGGGGATGCGAACTGGCTGGAATGTGAGAAGAAGAAGAGAAAAATTAACGACAAAGTATCAGAGCATACTAGTTTCGTAAACTCGTACTAATTATTTTCCCAAACTTTGTGACAATAAACATGACATAAACGTAGCGGGGGTAATCGATTCTTATTACCGTTTTCCCAGTTATTCTTTTTCAAGGAAATAGTGATATTATGAAATCATCTGTTGTCACAGTTTTTACAAGTGTAACAG
>JADBJO010001233.1:237500-245000 GCA_016801955.1 Conus betulinus | reverse complement strand
GCAAGTTTTATATGACAATTCGTTTCTCTCATTAAAAATGAGTATTTCTCTCTCTCTCTCTCTCTCTCTCTCTCTCTCTCTCTCTATCTCTCTCTCTCTCTGTCTGTCTGTCCTGTCTGTCTGTCTGTCTGTCTGTCTCTCTCTCTCTCTCTCTCTCTCTCTCTCTCTCTCTCACTTCTTCTCACTCTTCTGCTATTGTGTGTACAAAATCATGCATGCACCTCTCCCCCCCCCCCTCTCTCTCTCTCTCTCTAACACACACACACACACACACACATGCACGCGCGCGCGCACGCGCGCGCGCGCGCACACACGCACGCGCACGCGCGCGCGCGCGCGCACACACACACACGCACGCTTGCGCGCGCACACACCACACACACGCGCGCGCGCGCGCGCGCGCGCGCGCGCGCGCGTGCACGCTCTCTCAAAAAACAAACAAACAAAACAAACCTAAATCTTTTTTCCAAAGAATACTTCGGACTGTTAAGACGCAGGTGCAATGTACTCTCTTGAATGCTTTCAAAACATGGAGAATCTGCTCATAGGACTGTACTGAAAATATATTCATTCTATTTTATTTTCACGAGGAGGAAAGGGGTAGGAGAAAGGGGGAAAGGAAGGAATAAATCAGAAATCACTTCCTTCGAGAGAAAGGAGCTATATTTTGTTTCAATGGATTATGACACTTTCATTTTCATTTCTTACTCTGCTCATTATTACCTGCGAAATGGGATTGCTTTAAATCATTAGAGCATTCAGCAGTTGAGCTGACGGTCGTGAAATCGAACCCTCCTTGGCTGGGATTTGTGGTGCTTGAAAATCTTCTCTATCCATCAAACAGATACCTGATTCTGTTCAGGGAAACACGAGTCAGCTGAAAGACACGCTTTGACCCCGATGTCTTTCATGCTTTGCCAAAGGCATGGTGAACCTACAATAGCGTCTTTGCCCTCACCGCCATTAAGTTTTCAAAACTGAGCTTCCAAACTCAAAACGAACATGTATACACACACTTTTCTCAAACTGTGTGTCGTCCGAAAAACCGTTCTCTTAGCTTCATGGAACGAACTTTCAGATCGCAAACCTATGTCTTCTAACTAGCAATCTCGGCCCTCTTGTCCTTCTTGCTCTTTGTTACCTCGCTCGCTTTGTTGCCTGGTTGTACGACTCGCGATCCAAAATCTGTGAGCTTTGTGAAATCTTGCCGATCCCAGGTCTGCAGAGGAAACAAGATAAAAAAAAAGTGTGTGTGTGTGTGTGTGTGTGTGTGTGTGTGTGTGTAGGGCGGGGAGGGGGGGGGGAGTTGGGGGCAAAGGAAGTAACACCATGAAACGCTCTCGCATAATGCAAAAATAATTCATGAAAAGTGTTCGGTGACGGAAATCAGTTCGTGGTCGGTTGACCTACATCTTCATTCCCGTATCGATTTCCATTCAGTACGGCTGAAATATTCACGTGAGCAATGCTCTGGTGAAATATAAATCAAATTTCCGACCGAGACATTGCTAGATTTCATTTCACTGCCTACACGAAAACCGTTCCAACTCCAGTACGCCTGACAATACTTCTCAGTTAAGGACAGGACAGAAGCATTCTCCAGGTTACGTTACATCCCTTGATAAAAGAGCATTCAAAGCTCAATGAACTATCAATCGTTAGAACGTCGTAATGTTGCAAAATCGATCGTGAATTGCAAGATTCGGTTAAGAGAGAAATAAGTTCGTCATTAGTCAGCGATCTAGATTCACGAACCAATGGTTCATTCAATTAGGAGCGGCCTCCGGCTTGCCTGGTTGAAGAACGTGCATCTCGCTAGGACTAGCAGTCCGAGATCATCCAGCATGTACGATGGAGAATGCATGACCCTCAGGAGAAAAGAGAAAACACGACGAACTAGAAAGCCTTACTCTTATGCGCACGACTGAGGATAGAGGGCTTGGAAATCGCCGAGGGCCCAAGCATCCCGTGACTACTACCATTGTAAGCTGCCTTCTTCGGCAAATGTTCTCATAGAACATCGCTGTTTTCTGTGTTTCCTTCTCTTCCTTGCCCTTTTTCTCTACGGTCCTTTCTTCTTTTTGTGTGCGGTCTGTTTTGTGCGCCGAATCGTTTTTCTATCGTCCTGACCCATTCCGCTGCATCGTTTCTGTCGCCCTGACCCATTCCGCTGCATCGTTTCTATCGCCCTGACCCATTCCGCTGCATCGTTTTCTATCGCCCTGACCCATTCCGCTGCATCGTTTCTGTCGCCCTGACCCATTCCGCTGCATCGTTTCTATCGCCCTGACCCATTCCGCTGCATCGTTTCTATCTATCGCCCTGACCCATTCCGCTGCATCGTTTCTATCGCCCTGACCCATTCCGCTGCATCGTTTCTATCGCCCTGACCCATTCCGCTGCATCGTTTCCTTTGTTTCTATCTTTCCGGTCCGATCTGCTGTATGTTTACCTTTCCTATATCTTCATGATTTTTCCACCGATTTTTTTTAAAACATTATTTCTATTTGCCGGTCCTTTTGTGCTGCATCTCTTCTTTTTCCCTGCCTGTTTCATCTTTACATTCCTTCTATCCTTACTATCCTTTCAGCTGTAACTCTACCTTTCTATTTCCCTGGTCCTTTCCACTGTATCTTTACCATTGTGTTTTATCTTCCCGGTTCTTTCCACTGTATCTTTACCTTTGTGTTCATCTTTTTGGTTCTTTCAGCTGTATCTTTATCTTTTGTTTCTATCTTCCTAATCCTTTGCACTGTATCGTTTCCTTTGTTTTGATATTCGAGGTCATTTCCGTCGTAGATTTTTACATATCGATCTTCCCGATCTTTTCGCCTATATCTTCTTTCTTTTTTTCTACATGTTCTTATTCCTTTCCGCTGCATGTTTAACATTTCTTTCTGCCCTGCTAGCTCTTTTCACTGCGTTCTTTCTTGAGTATCTGTCTTCTTGTTTCTTTACAAAAAATCTGTACATCTTTACAATCTTCCTGCCCTTTTTATTATACCTTGTCCTTTCTACTTTTCTGGATCTCTCCGATGAATCTTTTCGCTTCTGTCAACTTCATTTGTCATTTCCAGTATGTCTTTTTTTTTATATTTCCGGGTCATTGCTATCCTATCTTTTCCTTTCTTCCTGCCCGTCAAGTCCTTACTTCCTCATCTTCTGATATCCTTTGGTTTTCGTTTGGTCCTTTCCAGATCAAACCTTCCGGATATTCCCGCTGTGCTTGTTCCTTTCTGTATGTCTTTGAGTCTTTTGGGATGTAGTTTTTTCTTCCACTCTTTTTTCGTCTTTTCCGATGTACATTTTCTTTTCTCACTACCTTGCAGTCTTTTCCGTTGTACCTGTCCTTTATTTTTTACCTTCTGGTTCTTTTCGCAGCAAGAATTATTTTTCTTTTTACCCTTGTGTCTTTTTGCTGGGTGTCTTCCTTCATTTGTGTTTCCTGCTATCTTTTGGTCTTTCTCTCCTGCACGTTTCCTTTCTTTATACCTTCTAGTCACACTCAGCATATCTTCTCTTTTCTGTCCATCTACTACTTTTTCCGCTACTCCTTTCTCTTTCTTTTTATCTTCTAGTCCTTCCTGCTATAATTCAACCTTTCCTTCTACCGTCAGGTCGTTTCCTATTGTATCTTTTCCCTTCTTTCCACTTTCCCGATCTTTTTTCCCATACTTTTCCCTGTCCTTCGAACTTTCGACCCCTTCCGCTTCATCCCTTCTCCCTTCTACCTTCCGGCTCTTTCTTCTATGCCGTCTTGCTCCCTTCTACTGTCCAATCCTTGGCACTGCATTTTTTCCCCCCTGCCTTTTGTACCGTCCGATCCATTCTGCTGTTTATTTTTGCTTCTTTCTACCTTCCGGCTCTTGCCATCATAACTATTTCTTTCTTTCTACCTCCCGGTCCTTTACATTGTGCGTTTTCCTTCCCTTCATCCTAACCCCCCCCCCCCCCCCCCCCCTTTCCCGCAGTATCTTTTCCTTTATTCTTTTTCTTCCGACTCCTCTCCGCTGTGTGTGTCCCTGTCTTTTTATCCTCTGTGTCCTTTCCTCGGCACTCTTTTCCTTTCTTGTATCTCCCAGTTCTTTCACGTATGCCTTTTCCTTTTTCTTTCGATCTTCGCGGTTGACCCTTAGGCGGTGAGGGGGGTGTAATTAAACGGGAGGTTGAGGGAAGAAGAAGGGGGGAGATTCTGCGTAATGCAGCTAAATACAACTAGGGTTACCTTTTTGTCCCAGGCTTTTTTTGTCTCCTGTGACAAACGTGGTTGTCGCCATGTAAAGCATTGATTTCTGAGCCGACTATTTCATATGCTAAACACTGTAGTTAGAAAGACATGGAATATACAAAATAAAGCCTAATACTTGGCTCTTCTTGACAGTAAGCAATGACTACCGTAAGACTAAAAAAAAAAAATATGCATTCTTCAGAAAAGAAATGCAAATGATTAGTTAGAAAGAAAAAAATTATTAATGGCCAAACCTAAGAGGAGGGAAAACAAAGCAAGCGATGAACAACACAGCAGTTGAAAGTAATCTTCAGACATGCTGATGTTATAAAAGATATGTCTACACAACCCATAAGGATATGCCTCGCTGCTTCTTCAAAAAAAAACAAGTGTGAGTACATTTGGATGATACAAATCTTTTCAATCTATTCAAACATCTTTGAGCTATCGCCTTTCCAGTAGTCCATCAGTTTATTCATTCATTTATTCTATTTCCTAGTCATGTATATGCTCTCTCTTCTCTCTCTCTCTCTCTCTCTCTCTCTCTCTCTCTCTCTCTCTCTCTCTTGCTCTCCTATCTTTTCCTTATATATTATCCTTGAAATTTATCAATTTATATGTATATATATATATATATATATATATATATATATATATATATATATATATATATGTATATAAGGGGGGGAGGGGGGACTCTCCGAAAGCATAAAAAATCGGAAAAAGTAGAATACATATGTAAACTGTTCCTCTCTCTGGTGGATCATTCGATTCGATAAAATGATAAGGATAGATTTTTGGGAGGTGTGGGGTGTGCGGTTCGGCTGTTACCTTTCTCTCTGTTTTAGTTTTCTTTTTTAATTGTTGAAATGTATTTTCTGTAACTATGTACTACCGTCTGTCGGCAAGTATGGAAAGATGATAAAAAAAAAAAAGAAAGAAAGAAAAAGAAAGTAAAGAAATATGAAGGATTTGCTTTAAAAAATGCCAAAAAGCAACAATAAAAAAGAGAAAAAACTACCACTATCAAAAAATACAGTAAAAACCCAGGAACTATGAGCGCACCACAAAGCAGAATAATTACAGAAACGCAATTATCCGACAGAACAAGGCTTGCGCCCACACTTTGTCTTCCATTCTTTCTGTTTCACCATTTTCTTTTACCTTACTTTTTCCTATCGGTCGCTGATTCGCTGGACCGGCTGATGAACAAACATTCCTTCCCACTGCGCAGAGGGTGAGGACATGGCCCACCGCAGCCATTACATCTTTGTCATGGAAACGATCGAGTTACCATCATCACATTCTGCTCCAAGCACTGGGTTCCGACAACATAAGCAATGATATGGAGGTCAACGTTCCGCCGTCATAGCAAGGTCTTCCAAGACAGGAGCATTACGGCTGGGGTATGTTGACCCTCAAGTCGTAAGGTGTTCGCTGTGTTGAGTTTAATTTGTTTTTAATGAAAAGTTTCTTCGAGCTTGTTTCCTATGCCATTGAATGTAAAACTCTCCATATACAATAGAGAGCGAATATCTCTATCTCAATGAGCATTGATATATGTCATAGACGACACGCGTATGACATAAATTTCTCTTTTTTTAACGCATTGATTATTGATTCGCTTCTGGCATAAAGTCGCATTTGTAATAAGAATTGATGCAACAACTTTTTTGCAGCTGAGAACATGAATTAGTTTGTACAATTTACCGGATATCATTGCCAAGCTGACTATGAGAGATACACATGTAAGCATAGCAGTTCTAAACATATGGTTTGTTTCTTCGGCTGATGTACGATGTCCATTCTATCTAAATACAAAAGCAATCTTTCGCAAAATATTTGAGGACTTTCATGTTTCCTTCCTGTTTTCTTATTGAACTGCATCAAAGTTAAATATTCACAACAACGACAAGAGATATGTATACATGTAAGCTTGCGCTTAACCATATTTCTTGGCTCTCGCATTTCAGAAGAAGCCATGGTTTGTCACGACACTGAGCTTTCATGTGACACACGAGTGGTGTTTGTCGCATGTTAGCGTGTTTTATAAAACGTGAAGATCATTATCTATGTAGTCTTTCTGCATTGTGCGAACGATAATTTTAGAATATAGTAAACAAAGCCTCGCGCAAAACAGATTGACCACAGAAGAACAGTTACTGTATAACTGACAGCGTGGGCCGCAACGAGCTCAGAACACGGTGTCTAACCGACAACAGGCGCTTCATAATACTTATTAAAACCCGGTGCAGAAGACCGGGATTTTTTTCATTCGCCACAATTTCTTAGCTATTATTAAACACACAACCAACATTTTTCCACAGCATTTGTTAAGTTGTTGTCATGTAGGCAATTCGCGTTTGTGAAGGCATTTACTGAGATGGCTTATAACAAGTAGATCGCGTCTCTTCATGAGCTATTATGAAAAAGAAACTCACGAGCGTTAAGACACCGGCTGAGCTATCATCTAACATGTTACTTGTCGCATTTGTTGACCCAAATTGTAACATATGCAGACGTTTGTCGCATTTGTTGACCCAAACTGTAACATATGCAGACGTTCTTCATTTTTGTTACATATCACATTGCATATGATTTATTTTTAGATTGATACTTAACGAGTCAACTTGTTACACACGGCTCATGTTCATCACATTTGTTTGAACTATCATTTGACATATGATTCATGTTGGTCACAACATTTGCCGACCCATAATGAATCATCTTCTCCTAATGTGTTGCATAACACAAGTCCGTCAGCACATCTCTTGGGCTACCTTGAAACATTTTTCTGATATTTACTAAACTATTATGCGACACTTAAATCACGGGTCTCAAAGCATGTCCTTTTTGTGACCAACTTGAGAACGAACTCCACTTTCTATTAAGATGCAATGCTTATATGCCTTTCAGAGAAAAATTCATACTGAAGCAACAGACAATTTCAGAACGTGAACTCTATTGAACTAAAACAATTACTTGCAACCGAAATGTGCATATTCCAAGAGATATTGCTAAGTATATTTATTATGCATTGAAAAAAGAGAAGTCGTATCCCACACAGTATGAATAATTTGTTACCCTCATAAATTAGCATTATCAGTACATCGAAAAATATACTTTTGTTGCAATTTCTCTTTTTTCTCTTTATGTGTGCGCTGCACCTCACATTGTTATAGGCAGGAGGCCTGAAACACTAAAAATGTGTTCAACTGTGTGTGTGTGTGTTTTAGCTAAATTTATCAAGTGGCATTCAAGACATGAACAGA
>JADBJO010001233.1:225000-232500 GCA_016801955.1 Conus betulinus | reverse complement strand
ACATCTGTCAAGGTCATACGATGGTGTAGGCCATTTATATTCCTCTGACCAGAATATACCCCTGCATACATGGGGGGATTTCTTTGACGTGTCAAGGATGGTACATCTGGGCGGCTAGGACGACGTGCACTGAAATCGTGGCCACAGAAATATTACGGGGATGTGACATTGTTGCATGTTCAAAGTCTAACCGGACACTGTACTGCATTCGGCATCAACCCTAGCGTCCCTTGAATGAATTGCCCGACACAGTGATAAGATCACTTTTGTGTGCCATCCGTTTGAGTGCGCGCGTTCGTGAATATGTTTATGTAGCAGAAAATGATTTCTATTATCATCATCATTATCATTATTGTTATTATTATTATATCATTATCGTTCTTATTATTGTTGTCATTATTATTATTATTATTGTCATTATTATTATTATTATTGCTAATCTTCATTATTATTACTATTATTGTTATTCTATCATTATCATTCTTCTTCTTCTTCTCTCTTCTTCTTCTTCTTCTTCTTATTCTTCTTCTCATTGCTATTGTTTTTTTTTGTCATTTTGTCAGCAAGAACTCGGTTGTTGTTCCCCGTTCACATCAACAGCAGAAGAGAAGGAATTGGGGGAAACACAGTAAAGACAACAAGAACATCGATGGTAATGATCAGAAGAAGAAGAATGACGACGACGATGACGATGATGATAATAATGAAGATAAATGTCATTATCATCATCATCATCATGAAAAGAAAAAGAAAAAAGAAGAAGATACATACGCGCGCGCGCGCGCACACACACACACACACACACACACACACACACACCCGTTCCATAGACAGAAGGACGAAAGAAGACAACACCCACAGACCCAACAGACCAACAGACCTGCCGACAGAGCAGGGAACAGGGAAAGAATTCCAAATTGCCTCTATTCTTTGCAGCTCAAGCAATTACCACAGATCTGCCCCGGACGATCCAATCGAGGAAGGCAGTTCTTTCAAACGGCCATCCTTTCACTGCCTGCCACAAAAAAAAAGAACACCTAGGCGGCATGTCCCGCGGGCCCCGTTAGAGAGCTAAAACTAAAAAGGAACTAATTGCCAAATCTTGCCCCAGGGTGCGCCCGGCCATTAAAATGAGACAGCGATGGAGAACGTGCACCGACTGAGTGATGCGTTGTTTGCGTAGAGGATAATATGTAGTCGGAGATAGTCGAAGACGTGCGCGCGCGAGGGGGGTATGCACGTGCACCGTATACTCCGTACATGATGTAAATTGTAAATATTTGACAGTGGAGGAAGCGGAGGTGGGAGCGAGGATGGGTGGGTGAGGGGGATAAAAATATATGTTGACTTTCTTGACAGAGAGAGAGAGAGAGAGAGAGAGAGAGAGAGAGAGAGAGACGATTGCTGGAAGAACCACCAAAAAGCAAAAAAAAAAAAAAAAAAAAAAGAAAAAAAATCAGAACGCTGGAATAGGAAGAAAACAAAACAAACCCCACTCCGAGAACCGAGTGCCTGTGCAGGGTTCCAATCCTAAATCTTGATGGCGTGTCCCTCATCGTCCATGCAGGAGAAGCGGCCTTGTCGGTCGCTCTGAAGTTCACCATCACTGTCAGCTGAAACAATGTCTGCCTCCGAGGACCTGCTGCACTCGAACATTGATAATTGCAAAGCTTCGCCTGGGGAGGGGTGGGGAATGAGGATTGGAAGCGGAGTGGGGGTGGGGGGTGGGAGGAAGTAGGATTGGGAGGAGGAGGAGGAGGAGGAAGGGGGGGGGGGGGGGAGTCATTCCCTCACGAGCTGGTGGAAGAAACATGCAGAGAGAGATGTATTTCGAAAGAACTGTTTTTGTCTGTTAGAATGAGCGTGCTAAGGTAGGCGTGCTGAATGAGATTTCAACTTTTGTTTTATATCTCTGAACTGAACTTCTGGCCGATTAAAAGACGTGTGTGTTCATCAATGTTTATGCCATTTCCACGGGGAGTAATAATCGCAAGATGGCCTTGGAGCCACAATCGAGGTGTTAATGAAGTTCACAAAGTTTTCAAAACACATGAAACAATCATACCAAATTCGAAAACAAACAACTCGACTGAGTTTTAAGACACTGTTCAAATAGTTGAGTTTGTACACTGAAAACCTTGAATTTATGTCTTTCTTTCTTTCTTTCTTCTACCGATAAAAAAGTTTGTTAATGGTGCAAAACTCTCTGCTTGCTGAATGGAACCAGACATCAGATGCTTGTTTTGTGAGGATGCCTGTATATGCTCCTCTCCACACCCCTCCGGTTCAACCCCCCTTCCGGTATTTCCGAACGCAGCGTTTCAACACTCCATTAATGTTGTTTAAAAACCTAGCCAACCGCAGGAGCTCGTAACAACGCATTTGAATAATAATTCATCAATTCAAGACAGAGACTCAAACATTTTGCTATAAAGTATAGCTCCAGTTTTTTTTTTTTTTTTTTTTTTTTTTAATCAGATCTAAAACACTTCATCAAAATGACCTCTAAAATGATTTCATTTAATGGTTTGTAGATTTAAAATTTCATTTGTAGTATAAAAGGAGAGGGGGGGGGGGGGGGGGCTATGATATATGATATAATAGTCCCAGACGAGTTCCTCTTCTGTCACATCTCAGCAAAATCTATTTCAATCACATCTACTTCAATCAAGAGCATGCCATTTGGTTTTCTCAAGCAGCTGTCACGCAAGAGTCAGGAAAGGAAGAAGTGTCGTTGATCAAATTGTTCGTGTCACCCGAAAGCCGACGCAAAAAAACCCACAGCCAGAAAAGACTCAAGGCCACGCGCTTCTTCCACAGCGCAAAAAAAAAAAAAAAAAAGTCTGGCACGCCAAGCTGCCGGAGATCCTGTATGAAATTGGAATTTTCTCAAATACTTCCAGCAAATTTCATCATTTCTCTCTCACAGAAAAAACGGCAGTCCCCTGGAAAAAAAACAAACAAAAAACAAAAAAAAACAACCTAACTCATTACCTCAACCCTACTCTCCAGCACTCCTCCCGCCCCCCCCCCCCCCCCCCCCCCCCCCAACGTTTCCCTCCCTTCCCCTTGCATAGGCTTTCAGGCAAGCACATAAAAAGCCGTCATGATGACTCTTAACACTGTGAGTGTCGTCGTCATCGTCGTCGTTTTTTGTTGTTTTCATCGTTGTTGTCGTCGTTGTTGTTCTTGAACCTGAAAATATAAGTGTGTGTGTGTGTGTGTGTGTGCGCGCGCGCGTATGTGTGTGTGTGTGTGTGTGTGTGTGTGTGTGTGTGTGTGTGTGTGTGTGTGTGTGTGCGCGCGTGCGTCTGTGTGTGTGCATGTGTGCGCGTGTTTGTGAATGTTCGCCTTTTAATTTAACGTCTTTTCAGTCTAGACAGTATTACACCGACTGTGTGCTCTAGCACACAGAACAAACACATACATATGCCCACCTACACACAGACAGACAAGCACACTTGCGGTTAGTGCGCACGCGCGCGCACGCACGCACGCACACACACACACACATATACGCGCGTGCGCGCGCACGCACTCACAGAGAGAGAGAGAGAGAGAGAGAGAGAGAGAGAGAGAGGCTGACGCTGTGAGGCGAACGAAGAGAAGAAGAGAAGAAGAGAAGAGAGAGAGAGAGAGAGAGAGAGAGAGAGAGAGAGAAGAGAGAGAGAGAGAGAGAGAGAGAGAGAGAGAGAGAGACGTGCGCAAAAAAAAAAAAAAAAAAAAGTCGTGGACCGACAACACACACCACACACACACACACATACACACACAGGGTGGAGTGGGTGAGGTCCAGAGAGAGACAGAGAGAGAGAGAGGGTGAGGGAGGGAGGGAGAGAGAGAGAGAGAGAGTAGAGAGAGAGAGAGAGATAGAGAGAGGTAAGGAGGCAGAGAGAGAGAGAGAGAGAGCGAGAGAGACAGAGACAGAGACCAGAGAGAGAGAGAGAGAGAGGTGGCACGGCTTGCTAGCTGTCTGGCACATTTCTAGTCACGCAAATTCCAAGGACGTATACCCCATGACCCAGTCTGGCATTCAGGTTCGTTGTCAGTTAAAGCACCGCGTGCCTACGCATGCCCCTCTGGCACCCAAACATTCATAATTCTCAAGCGTCGCTTCGAGGATTTCCCATTAACCCCCCTCAAAACCGACTAGAAAGAAACGTGCTGATGCATTTGTTTGTGGCTCGAAAGAAACATTTTTGCAGCATTCTGTAACGAGCCCAACATAAAAGGCGAAGCTGATGAGTTTTTTAATTGGTGTTTATATTTGAACTCTTCCGAGCTGGAGATGTATGCCAAACGCACCCCCCCCCCCCCCCCCCCCCCCCACTCCAACCCCCCCCCCCCCCCCCCCCCCCCCTTTTTCCCCCCCCCCCCCCCCCTCTTTCCCCCCCCCCACCCTTACTTCTCTTCCTTTCGTTCTCTCTCTCTCTCTCTCCTCCCCATCTCTCTCTCTAAACTCCTCTCTCTCTCCTCTCTCAATCTCTCTCTCTCTCTCTCTCTCTCTCCTCTCTCTTTTTTTTTTTCTCTTCTTTCCTCAGCTTGTTTCTGTCTCTCTCTTTCTCATTCTCCGTGCTCTTTGTCAGAGGCATTGTTCTCCTGCCCCTCTTTCTGCCCCCTCCACTGCATAGCCACATCCAGATGTGTCAGGTTTTGCAAGCCCTTGAACCAGAGCCGACTATGTGCGCTCAGAATCATTTAGTTACAGTATACCTCACCAGAGGAGACAAAACACTGATGTCCAGACGTTGGCAGTTCTGTAGTGTGCGTTCGGATTCAAAATGAGCAGGACATCACAACTAACTGTCGCACTGATTGCATTCAGCTGTGTGGTCACAAAAGTAGAATTATGTGTATGATTTAGGTTTTTGATACCTGCTCGTTATAAACGATAAAACTTTTTTTTTTCTCTCAAATCGTTCTCTGTATGGTTTAGTGCTGATGTGTGTGTGTGTGTGTGTGTGTGTGTGTGGTGTGTGTGTGTGTGTGTGTGTGTGTGTGTGTGTGTGTGTGTGTGTGTGTGTGTGTGTGTGTGTGTGGTGTGTGTGGTGTGTGTGTGTGTGTGTTGTGTGTGTGTTGTGTGTGTGTGTGTGTGTGTGTGTGTGTGTGTGTGTGTGGGTGTGTGTGTGTGTTGTGTGTGTGTGTGTGTGTGTGTGTGTGGTGTGTGTGTGTGCGCGCGCGCGGTGTGTGGTGTGTGTGTGTGTGTGTGTGTGAGTGAGTGAGAGAGAGAGAGAGAGAGGAGAGAGCGAGAGAGAGAGAGAGAGAGAGAGAGAGAGAGAGAGGAGAGAGAGAGAGATGAGGAGAGAGAGAGAACCTGTTGAAGTCAATCTCCTGGCAGTTGTGTAGTCTGTGACGACCCGTTTCAGTCAATGCTCATGTTGACACAAACCGTTGTCCTCTATGAACCACCCATGCACGCACTCCAAACGTTCCCATTCTTGGCGTTTCTTCCCAGGAATGGACGAAAAAAAAAAAAAAAACCCTCACAGGCCTCGAGGGCCCACATGACCAAACATTCATTATCACAGGCAAAGGTCTGTCTCAGGGTGTAGTCGTGGCTGCTTAAAAAAAACACCGAAGCCATGAAAAATAGATGTGAACCAATCAGTTTGTTTACACGAGAAGATCATCTGCCTGGTCACCAGTTCGTTATCATTCCAAGGTGATGCTGGTGCATGCTTACTGATAAGTTGAGAGAATGATTCACAATCATTGTTCCTCTGTGTATGGGGAGGAGAGAGAGAGAGAGAGAGAGAGAGAGAGAGAGAGAGAGAGAGAGAGAGAGAGAGAGAGAGACAGACAGACAGACAGACAGACAGACAGACAGAGACAGACATGCAGACAGACAGGCAGACAGATTGATAGACACGCAGATAGATAGACAGACAGACAGACAGAGAGATAGACAGACAGAAATAACAATAAACTCCTTTGTCGTCAACTGGGTATTTTCCCAAGGGTGACTACGCTCATCAGTGTTCAACATTTGACACTTATTGTCAGCTATGTTAGCTTTTCAGACAGACAGACAGACAGACAGACAGACAGACAGACAGAGACAGACAGACAGACAGACAGACAGACAGACAGACAGAGGTACAGACAATAACTAACTCCAAGGGTGACTACGCTCATCAGTGTCCAACATGTTGACACTTATTCTCAGCTAGGTTGGCATTTCAAGAGAGAGAGAGAGAGAGAGAGAGAGAGCGAGAGAGAGAGAGAGAGAGAGAGAGAGAGAGACAGACGACAGACAGACAGACAGACAGACAGACAGACAGACAGACAGAGTGATGAAATAGAAAAATGGTTTATTCATGCATGTAGGCCATTGCCCTAGTATGAAGGGGCGTTGACAATTTCAAAGTGTTCAAAACGAGAAAATGCACAATCTAGCTCCATAAGAAACCATCAAAATCAAACTGTGTTAAGAAAACAATGCGTCTCTAATCTTAAAGGCATGATAAAGAAACGGGTTAATTTTCTATGACTATATTCTTACTGGTTGAAGCCACATCACACACACAGCGGAAGTGGAAGGGCTGCCTTTGATATTTTCCAGAAATAGACTTTACTCTAATATTCTGAATAGCTGGACATACTAACACAAAACGTGCCTTGTTTTAATCTGATTTTCTGCATAGTAGACATTACAAATCATGGTCTGCGTGAGCCCTGTAAGTAAGTAATGAATTCGTGTTTCTGACAGTCCAAAGTAGAAATTGCGATGTAATGTCTTTCAAAGACCGATTTCACTTAAGGATTACATGCGGTTTAACAGTATGGGTACATTTCAAATCTTCCAGTGGTTTGGATCAGGTGTTCCCAGTTCTGCCATCTACATCATCCTTTGTCTGAAGCTACGAATAAACATTTGAAAATATTCTAATCCCCTGTTAACCCCAAACGTAACCGTAACCAAATGCATACGAGTATAATTTTACAGTGCTTGCCAAAGTATGTTTACCTTTAGCATCAAGATGCAACAGCGTCAGATATATTTGGTATGGTAATCTGTTTTCTTCCAGATAAATTCGCCTTTACAAAAAGCTTTGCACGTTGAACAATAGAACTGACAATAACTGGATTTCTGTTGGTTACACCTTAATTCAGTGTTTTAGACCACAATCGTGAACATTTCCACAATATATAGCAGCTTTTCCAAATCCAATAGTTCTGCCCCATACTGGACAACAGACTTTAGTTTTGCGTTTATAAAACTAGGAGTATTTCCAAGGAATTATTTGTAAGCATGTACAGTGTGTGCATGGCACACAACACGGCGTTTTTTTTTCCAGGACATGCATCCGTGAAACTAAATTCCGTGGAAGAATATACACACCAAGATAGAGACATTTGCAACAGGCGTTATGACTCCATTATAAGTCCATCGCTCTCTAGCTGCAAAATACCTTCACTTTTCGAAGACAATAATATTACGTTTACCTAAATTAACACGTAGATCCAGATTGAAGCTGCATTTGCAAACTGCAATATTGG
>JADBJO010001233.1:210000-215000 GCA_016801955.1 Conus betulinus | reverse complement strand
AGGGAAGGGTATGTGTGTGGTTCATGCGTGTTAGTGAGTGTGTGTGTGTGTGTGTGTGTGTGTGTGTGTGTGTGTGTGTGTGTGTGTGTGTGTGTGTGTGTGTGTGTGTTGTGTTGTGTTGTTGTTGTGTTGTTGTTCTTCTTCTTCTTCTTGTTCTTCTTCTCTTCTTCTTTCTTCTTCTTCTTCTTCTTCTTCTCTTCTCTCCTCTTCTTCTCTCCTCCTCCTCCTCCTCCTCCTCCTCCTTCTTCTTCTTCTTCTTTCTCTCTTCTCCTCCTCCTTCCTCTTCTTCTTCTTCTCTTCTTCTTCTTCTTCTTCTTCTTCTTCTTCTTCTTCTTCTTCTTCTTAGCATAATGGAGCAAATAGAATTTTTATCGATAAAAGATAATATTGTCATGCATATATAGTTCAAATTATGCCTTTACATATACCAGTGCCGGTCCTGAACAAGCTTCAAATCGAATTGTACTTCAGGATGATTGCAAACATTTGTTTGGAAATCCATTATTCACTGTTTTGAATACGATCACACAGTATTTCTGACGGTTTACACTCTGTAAATCTTTGAGAAACAAAATGCGCAGAAAAATGAGCAATACTGCCAATGCATGAACTCACGCAAACAAAAACCCACTATGTTTCAAATAAACAGAGATAATAATAATATATAATAATAATAATATAATAATAATAATAATAACAATAAATAATAATAATAATAATGAATACTTATATAGCGCCTATTCTTGGCTAGAGACCAAGCTCTAAGCGCTTTACAATCAACACTCGTTGTTCTGCACAATTCTTAGCCACTGACAATGCTTGGGTTATTGAACAGCAGAGCTGACCACTCAGACTGTTCGTATCTTTTGATCTCCCCTGCATCCTTAAATGGATCCTCAAGCATAGGCTTAAAGATTGTCCCTGACATTTTATACTGTTTGCGTAATGTTTTTAGTTTTCAACAATTTTTTCCTCTCCAAACTTTCGTTTTGTTTAATTCTATTACCTTTCACTGGCTGCTTTGGGGGTGCTGTTGCATTCTTTTCGAACCCTTGGCGGTCGGAACACCACAGAATTATGGACTGTGGTGTGTGTCTCTATCTGACGCCAAGAGCACAGACACAATCAGCCGTGTCTCCCTGATGAGTCCGATCCAGCGGACGAAAGGCCTCGGAGAGCAGGCGACACATATAAATCTGTCTTCGGGAGGGATTGCGATAGTTTCTTCATGCAGCTAGTGAAGGGGTTTTCATATTTACGATATACATTTTCCCATTTATTTCATCTTCAATTTTTTTTTTCCCTCTCAATTTCTAATCTTTGCCAAATCATTACTATAATGATGGAAAGTAGAAAGAGCGCGAGCGAGCGAGAGAGAGACAGACAGACAGAGAAAGAGAGAGAGAGAGAGGAGGGAGGGAGGGAAACAGAGACAGACAGACAAACATGCAGGTAGGCAGGCAGGCAGGCGTGCAAACTGACAGACAGACAGACACAAAAGGAAGAGACAAACAGACAGTGACAGAGAGACAATGAGGAAGGTGATGAATAATGGTGATGGAGAGCAAGGGATGAAGACAGGGAGGGGGACGGTGTGTGTGTGTGGGGGGGGGGGGGGGGGGGGTGCAGACGCCGTGAAGGGAGGAGAAGGGGTTAGAAAAGGTCGAAGGCGGAGAAAGAAGGATGGGACAGGGAGGGTGGACAAACATATTGCTCACGTGATACAGAAGCCAATCTGATGATAGGATAACACGTATGGATGTTTTATTGAAGAGAACAAGACACACACACACACACACACACACACAGAGGAAATCACATTGACGTAGCCTGTAAAGAATCGGGTTTATATCACGAGATAAACAATTACAAGAACAACAACAAAAAAAAACAAAAACAAGTAAAGAAAGGTCATACAGACATTTCCTGTGTTTACCGAGTACAAGAGCCAAGACATGGAGTAAACAATCTGGGGAGTCAACAGGCCTATCAAAGCGATCGAAGCCATATGTAGGCCGGTGCCTTTGTACTGACGTGGAGTCACGTGTGCGCATATATATGTTTATATGCTCATGTGACTGCGAGTGTTTGTGAGCAAGTGCAAGCGTGTGTGTGTGTGTGTGTGTGTGTGTGTGTGTGTGTATCTGTGTGTGTGTGTGCGTGCGTGCGTGCGTGTGTGTGTGTGTGCGTGTGTGTGTGTGTGCGTGTGTGTGCATCTATATGTGCGTGCGTGGGTGCGTGCGTGCGTGCGTGCGTGCGTGCGTGCGTGTGTGTGAGTGTGTGTGATCAGTCGCAGTGCCTGTCTGTCCATTTTCAAATGTTTGCTCTTTTGAAATGATTTTAAACGGTTGTTTTAGAGGTGAAAATTTGTTTCCCAACTCGGAGTGATCCCAGTAACGCTCGTGTGTGTGTGTGTGTGTGTGTGTGTGTGTGTGGAACAGGTATACGAGTAATATATTTCATCAAGGAGCAAAAACAAGCAGTGGAGAGAAAACATCTTTCTTGAAACTTCTTCGTTTATTCGGTGGCTCGACAGACAATGAATCTGGAGATATTGTTACTTACATTTCAGTTTGGTCTTGAATCTTGTATTTGCACAGCAGATTCACTTGGCTGACATCATTCTGCCTTTCGACAACGTATATAACGCTTAATTAACACACAATGCTGCTTTCATGCTATCTAAGAAGGTGGATTATGATATGGCCTCTGATTTTCTATCAGTTTATATTTGATTACAAAAATCCCATTTTTTTTCCTTAGTAGGTCTGCATGGAATGAATTCAGAAATCGGTTTACCAACACTTTTAGATGCAGCATAATAGGAAACAGGTTGGCAGACCCTGACTACATGGGAGCCGGAATAGCTCAGTTGGTAGAGCGCCTGACTCTGAACTTTGGTGATCTTGGAGTTGCGAGTTCGAAACTCTGCCGGACCTTTTGCTACAGGGTGTTGGTTCCATGAACGGTTTAGGGCAAACATATAATTTTGTTCATTGGCTATGCTGTATCAATCCTCTACTCGTCCTACGGGAGCATGTAAGCTTATTTGGTCTTGTTTCCCGTTTCACACAAACTGACAACACATTTGCTAATGTTTTTTTGTCCTAAGGAAATTACAAAGATGGTATTACATTTAAATAGAAGATTTTAAAGTAGCGACTCTATCAACTGGAGTGTTCACTGTTTGTGACCATAACAAATGATATATTGACTTTTGGTATCTTTTGTCTTATGTCCCATTCCTGAATGAACCAGACACCTGGTTGATTGTAATTGGAAGGATTTCATATTATGTTTGTGTGAAGGCACTGTTTTTTTTTTTATTTCATGTACTCCTGCACCTTGATCAGCCTGTGTGAGTTTTATCACCGTTCAGAAGCGATCTCTTACACAGACCGTCAAGTCTATATTGTTACATTTCAAATGATGCATCGATGTCAATATCAAACGGCTGGGTATTCTCAGAATTTCACATTTTCGTGCGTTCTGCTTCGCTGATGGAAAAATCTCTTCTTTCTCTGTATTTTCTTCAATGATTGCATCCAAAATTAACGTGAAAAGAATGAATGAACTAGAATGGTATTCGGGAGAACGCCGACCTCCGCCATGATCTGCATAAGGGATCGGCACCATGATTGCATGGATTCAACGTACTTGGCCCACATCGTCCACCAAATTTCGGTAAAAATGGGTCAGTTTGCCTTTTCGGTCACCTTGCTAATACGGACAGGCTAAAAGCAAAAACAGATGCAGGTGAAAACACAACCTCGCCAGAGATAATAAGGTTAAATGTGATCTACCTGCATATACCCTGTCTGCCTTAAACCACTTGGTGTTATTGCCTGTTATGACAAGCCGGTTTTGTATTTTAATATATATTAAAAAAGAAAAAAAGATTGAATCCAGTTATGAGTGTTGTGGCCAAACCCATATACTTCAACCACACACACACACACACACACACACACACACACACACACACACACACACACACACACACACATTCTGAACGCCCAAAACGGAAGGTTGTGTCAAGATCAACCGTACATAACTCATCTGCCATGCATGCTTTTACATTCAAATAGTGTGTTAGGTCGTGTGTTAATCTTTCATCATCTTAACATGAATCGAGTCTTCATGAAACTCACCTGATTGTCGCCATCGACGCTGGTAAACTGTTTTAAGTTCTGTTTCACGTGCACAGATAATAAATAGATACTAAAGATACTAAATTACGTGCCATACTAGGTAATCGTAACTGGCAGAGGGGAGATTACTGGCTTGTCTGCTGGCTTGGTATTCATTCTCTTTTGTGTGTTGTCATTGCAACTAAATGTGACCTTGGCTTCCTTCTGCAATGTAAAAAAAAAGCTCTCTTTGCCTGCTTTGTTCAAACATCCAAGTTTAAAACAAACAACATGAAAGATTCTGCGAGAAGTCCCATTACCACATCGGCTTTTTTTTTTTTTTTTTTTTTTTTTTAATGTGTATTAATGCAAACTGTTTTTAATGTATTCAATGCATTGTCGTTTCATCTATTATCATTTTCCCTCTAGTGTGTCTGCGCAGTTGCCTATCTATCTAAGGGCTTGTTTGATTAGATTGTGCCTGCATGTACGTGTTCTGAATAAAAGATTTCATGCGTTGAAATACACATACAAACGATAGAACCAGAATGGAAAGGAGAAAACAAAACAAGCCATCAATTCTACGAACTGAATTAAACAGACAGGACGAAAGCTCAAGAAAACACTTCCCACAATGGAGGATGGACAGGAAGAAAACAAAACATCCACACAGAAAACTAAACGGGGATGTTTTTAGAAAGCAATAAGAAAACCATTCAATTATGCGAGACAAGATAATCCCACATTCCAGAAGAGCACCCTATTGTACAAGACAGGATAATTTGATATTTTCGACTGAATTGCTTTTCTTTATTTTTCTTTTTTAAAAGCCCCCCCCCCCCCCCCCCCCCCCCCTCCCCCCCAATGACT